>CAHIKZ030003369.1:842500-957500 GCA_903632075.3 Acanthosepion pharaonis | reverse complement strand
TGGTAGGAGGAGTCCGGTACTTTCTGGGACTATATAAGGAACCAACCGTTTTTCCAGGGTCCTTAGCGATGTCTCGTATATATGATTTACACTCACGGTCTGAGGTGGTCCCAACAGACCAGTGGTTCTTAACCATTTTTAGTTACGGAGCCCTTTAGTCATAGACTTCTATAATAACATATTCAATCTGATTGATTTTTTTCACAAAACTTGTACATGTATTTCTGCATATTGCATTCTCATGCACACTGCACAGACATCACTTTTCAGCCAGGCACACTTGAAAGAAATTGTGTTCAATTAATCCCCATCAGTATATGTGAAGATGGCCAAGCCGTGATAAACCGCGGAAAAGGAGAATTATCACTTGCTCTCATAGAGCGGCAAAGGATGGCTGTCGTGCAGAGAATGATAGAACACATTTAAATGGTAAACAGCAAGTCAAGAGACGCCTAGCGGTCGGCAACGTAAATAGTGGCTCGGTGCGTTTTCTTTCAAACAGTGGCAGGATACATTTTCTTTTCTTTTTTTTTTCAATAGGAAACCGTTGATTGGGACAAGGTCTGTATAGCGAATATAAATGTTAATTTTATCTGATGCTCACGAATTCCCTGAAACCCATCCAGGTGGGATCCATGAGCACCAAATTAAGAATCCCTGCAATAGACGTCCAAAATAAAGATCCTCTGTGGGAGCGTAACAGTTTATTGAGATTGGTGAGAATTCAGGATCAGCTCGGAGATGATGAAGAATTACTGGCTTCGTTTCTGAAGTATTCAAAGTTACAAGCGAATTTACCGCCATTTTGATGTTAGGCCCAGGATCGATGAAAGACCAGCTTCCAAGATGTGGCCATTTTTGATTTAGCTTTAGCATAAAGCTATGATTTGGAGTACCTAGTAAGAATCGAATTCACTTTATAGTAGTGATAGCCTGCTAGACTAAGTCGGAAACTATCACCCAAAAGCGAAGTGACCAGCTTCATTTTCTGCTTATCAGAAGCACAAGTCTCGTACGAAGCGAGAAAGTCTCACTTTCTCGCTTAGTACGAGACTTGTGTTTAAGAGTAATTCTTCCTCCCTCCTCTCTCTGTTTTTTTTTCTTTACTAAACTCTTGGTATGCTGCCGTGCCTATACTAAGATAACAGGAAGTGGAACTGAATGCAAAAAGATGTAGGTTCATGCCTTTATGAAATAAATTACATTTAAATAAAATCAATGATTAGTAATTATTACTGTTTGACTGCTTTATTTTGTGTGATTTGGTTTATATCACTGTTTTATTCTATATTGGTTAGTTATTGGTTGTTTTTGATTAGCGGCATATCAACACCTCTATGGGTCATTTAATGCCGAAATCTAAATATTTTGAACGCAAATGTTATTTTACTTTTGGAGATAATAATGGTTTACGGATACGTCTTACTAATTAACCCATAGATGTGGGGAGGAAAATCGGTGGATTCATACCTTTCCTAGGGTATTGGCGCGGAAACAAACCCAACTGGAATTGGAACTCGGCTCTCCGATTAACAATTCCGAGCCATTATCTTACACCACTCACAAATCCAAGCTTACAGCACCTGGTACTCCTAAGCAGTCACCCATCTAGTGTACTCACCAGACACGACGTTGCTTAACTTCGTTGGTCGTACGGAAACCAGCGTTTCAACGTGATGTGGCGATAAGACTTCTAGATTGGTGCCAGTCAGATAGAAAACGTCAAATCATAATTTATTGTAAGCTTGTTAACCATCACGCCTCAAATAGTTGTTTAAAAAGCAATTTCAATTATTATAATAAGATAGGATTTTAGAAGTACAATAGTAAGCACCCTTTGCCTGTCAGGCAGGAGAGCGGAGTTCGATTCCCCGTTAAGGAACTGACGATACAATAAGTTTTAGAGCTTTATTTCCACATGAGATTTTTTTTTATTTTAAATAATTTTCATCCTGTAGCAAAATACTCTCGGGGTAGAGAGTTACTGAAAGAGGTTGTGTGAGCGGTACGAGTAAAAAGTAAGATGCAATTTATGGGGTTATATGGGAGAGTCGGAAAGCATCCCCTTGGGAGTTAGTTTCATGAAGTAGCGGTTCGTGGGAAGAAGTTTCCCGAGTGGAACTTCCTTCTTACAAATGGAATACGAAGGGAATATAGATGGTAAACCCCAGTGTTCAGAGGCTTGGTGGATATTAGCTGTGAAGGTGTAAACTGGTGGAACTAAGGGATGTATGTCGTCAAAAAATTTTCCATAGAAATATCGACAGAGTAGCAAGAAACTTGCTATGTTTAGTCTTTGTGATTGGGGCTGCAGGCCGGGTGGGGGGTTAATTCATCACTCGTAAAGCTGCGTAGAGGCTTTTGAACTCTAACTGGAAATTGGAAAGTGAAGAGTGAGCAGCCCCAGCCCAGATATGGGAATAGAACTCTATTTTCAACCTGATCTGTGTCTTGTAAAGGTAGACGGTAGCAGGAAGAATCAAGTACTTTCTGGAGTACTTTCTGGAGCGGTAGAGAACCGATTATTTTTCCAGCATCTTTTAGCTATGGATCGTATATATAAGTTCCATTTGATGTCTGGCGTTCAATGTAAGGGTTCTCCGGGAGCGAACACCCGTATATTGCGATAGGCAAATATCAGGGTCAGTTAAGTAATGACGAAACGTTATTTATTAGCTTAGGTTTTGAGGCATTGAATGTGACAAGCTTGTTTCTCCGCCTCCATTGATGGTTTAGAAGAGAGATAAAAGTTTTAGAAAATCTCATCGGCTATCATTAAATGACCACACATATTTACAGTCCTCGGCTCTTTGAGATATAAATCCATAACGTCATATTGTATCTTTGAACAGAAAGGGCGAATCAAAAATCTCTCTCTTTCTGTACTGAAAAGCCTTTCCTAGGGTCTAGGTAATCATTGTCTCTGCTGAAAATGAGCGTCGTGCCGACTGAAGTTCAGACAGTGAAACGGCCGTTTTAATATAACAGATTAAGGAGGAATCCAATCGGACATTAGTAATCACACCTCAGAAATGTGTTTAAAATAGAATCTACAGTTTCAAATGGAATTTACTGTTTATTACACCTGGATGAACGCTGTTCAAAGAAAAAGAATACCGGCTCTCTGTTTTCAGAACCAGGAATTCCCTTTCTCAGGTAAACGTCCAATTGTCTCGTAAATTTTTTTCTTATCAGATAATCAGGTATCGATATGCTTACGGGTTACGTACACAAAACTATATAAATAATGCTTTCTAAAAAAGTTAGATTTGTTATTCGAAACATTAGAATGAGGTACGTGGGTCCCTGGGTAGGCAAGAAATGCACTCACAGTTGTATTGCAAGCCTTTAATAGTGGGTTTGATGAACGCGTTTGGGATAAATTTGGATCATTCATAAAAAATGTCTCTACACTTCCAGTTATGGTAAAAAATACACCGAGATGTAACCCATACAAAAATGCGCTGCCTGTTTACTGTCTACCTGTCTGAGTCCCATGCAAATTCAACCTATGACTACAGTATCGTCTCTCTTGAAAAGCAAGCCTATATCTACCTTTTTTGACTCTCGTGCAAAGCAAGCCTAATGTCTACCCTTTTGACTCTTGTTCAAAGAAGGCTAATGTCTAACTTGTTGACTGTCGTGAAAAGCAAGCCTAATGTCTAACTTTTTAACTATCGTGCAAAGCAAGCCTAATGTCTATTCTTTTTAACTCTCGTGCAAAGCAAGCCTATGTCTTCCCTTTTTGACTCTTCTGCAAAGCAACCCTAATGTCTACCATTTTTGACTCTCGCGCAAAGCAAGCCTAATGTCTACCCTTTTTGATTCGTGCAAAGCAAGCCTATGTCTACCCTTTTGACTCGGGCAAAGCAAGCCTATGTTTACCTTTTCTGCTCGTGTATATGATTGACTAGACTCTTAATATTGATGATCATAAGACGAATAATAGTTGATCACTTCTACTTTCAAAGACCATTTCGCTAATGTAGTAAGTTCGATACTGTATGGAATTCACTTTGTGTTAGATTTAGTTATGCTAAATAATTATCCCCACGAAAAGTTTTTTTAGAAAGCTTTCGTAATGTAAATTATGGGCCTAAATTCAGGAAATGTTTCACAAGACTATGATGATGATCACTTAGATTGACACGAACATCTTCAAGGGTCACAGCACAATGTAGTCCGGTGTTTGACCAAAATAAACTTAATAAATAATGAGCTTAATAACAAATTAATTACACTGTAACAATTTGTAAATACTGAATATTTGAATTAAAATATCTTTTTTAATAGCGTCTGAAAGATTTCAAGATAAAATATAAGGATGACCCAAAGTTATGAGAGGATCAATTTAAAGCAATGAACAGGAGATTTACAGTAGAAGGTATATCAAATAACGAGAGAATTAAATTATTTTTGACGGGTAACTGTCGTTAAAGGATAAAGTGACCTCACTGCTTTTCATATATGCGCATCTTAAAACGTTTTGTTGTTTTTATTTTTATTCGATTTAAGAAAAAAATGTCGGGCGAACTTACTCTTTCACGTTAAATTATTTTTTGATTTTATTCAAATAACTAGGAATTTGATATTTTACGGGTTTAATTTTGATCTATAAGCACATTAAACAATTTTCTTTTATTTAAATAACTAAGATTTATAACTTTAATTTTTAGCTGAAGCTATTTAATAATTATTTTATTCAATAACGTTTTAATTTTTTTCAATACGTATTTCAATGTTTTATATTTTCAAAAATACACATCATAATTATAGTTTCTATTCCATTATGACTGGAACACCATATGCACCATTGAAAATGATAAGAATCAAAATGCTTCCAAAGATTTCACCAATTTAAATATAAATTAATGATAATTGTATGAGCTAATGCAGATTAACCTTTCAGTAATAAGATAGCATCGTATGAATTGCTGAAAAATAAACAAAATTGCAAAGACTGCGGTTTGAATTTTGTAGATGGCGTTTTGTTGGTCATGCATGCGATGTAGACGTCAGCGAGGCATTCGAAAAGAATTTAAGGCGAGAATGTGAAAGATCACCAAAAAACAATATTACTCAATATCCTTACCTCTTATTTGGGATTCTGAATATTTCTGAAGAATATTTTCCTGAAAATAGAAAAAGAAAAGGAATGAATTAGAAAACTAAGTAAAACTAACTCTTTCTTTCTTTCTTTCTTTCTTTCTTTCTTTCTTTCTTTCTTCCTTTCTTTCTATCTATCTATCTATCTATCTATCTATCTATCTATCTATCAAATTCTTTTCATTATCTATCTATCTATCTATCTATCTATCTATCTATCTATCTATCTATCTATCAAATTCTCTTCATTATCTATCTATCTATCTATCTATCTATCTATCTATCTATCTATCTATCTATCTATCAAATTCTTTTCATTATCTATCTATCTATCTATCTATCTATCTATCTATCTATCTATCTATCAAATTCTTTTCATTATCTATCTATCTATCTATCTATCTATCTATCTATCTATCTATCTCCAGCTATTCTTATATTTTGTGTGTGTGGAAGGAGGGTACAATTGTTCGTTTACGATTTTATTTGATCTTCACTGGTTGGGTGTTCCCAGCTCCAGGCGAGTTTGATTGGTGTGTGCATGATATGCGCATCGGCCATATATCTTTTCCATCTCAGGCTTGCCTGGAGGAATTAAAGGTTCTCATTTTCGCACTATAGCTGCTGACCGCCTGACGATTGCGTAAAAGCATGAAACTGACAACAGTAGTCGAACACTGTACGCTAGAAATTTGATTCGTAATATATATATATATATATATATATATACACAAAATTACATATATACAACATTATTTCTAGGGGATACCCGTATTTGAGTAGACGCACCGTTTGTTTGTTTTTTTAAATAGTATTTAATTTTATTTTCGTCTGCTGGCCTGAATATTAGAGAAATATTATTAAAGAAAAAATACATTCTCAAGCAGGATTCGAACCTGCGCACAGCTTTACAGGAGAAACCATCGTTAGATCCGACGTGTTTTTAACCGACTCGGCTACGAATGGTGACGTCGATTAAACAAAGTTTCATGGTGTCTTTAAGTCCACACTTCTCGTTTAGAATATCGAAAATTCATAACTTATCAATTTCGTATCCGAAACGTAAACAAAACAATTTCTAAAGAAGAAAATCTGACGATAATTACCAACAACATGAAACTAGACTTAAGAGTATTATAAAAAAATGCTCAACACCAGTAGACAAGAGCAAAAAATTAGATTAATTTTCTATTACAAATAAATTTAAAACCGTCAATCTTATAGTTAAAAATAATAATTCACCTCTTAGATCAAAATTAAATAGAGCAAATATTATTTACGAATTTAAATGTCCATTAAGGAATTGTGTTCTTGGATCAATCAAAATTCGTAAACAATTATATAGGCCACACCACAACATGTTTAACAAGAAGACTCGCGCTACATCTTTCTGACCATAGCTCAATTAGGTCTCATTTAAATACTCATGGAGACCTACTGGACTCTGTTCGTAACGTAATTGTTGATAACACAAATATAATAGCATCGTCTACATGTAAAAAAAAAGGCTAAAAATAATGGAAGCCTTATAAATAAAAACAAAAAAAAAACACTTAATAATATCAACTATGAACATGGATACAATATCTTGACAGTGTTTTGAAAATGAAACATTATATAAATACTTACATACAACAATCTATTTCTAGTTAACAGTTAATATATTTCAACCTTGAAAATAGCGAAATGTATAGCCGAAAGCGCTCGGAAAGAAACAAACATTTGTACAGTTTTTTATAATTTATCTACAGAAAAGAAAAAAAAATCACATGAGAAATTATATAAAAACTTAATGAAACCTCCTTGTCTGTCATATTTAATGAAACTTGCATATATATATATATATATATATATATATATATATATATATATATATGTGTGTGTGTGTGTGTGTGTGTGTGTGTGTGTGTATGTGTGCCTAAATGTAATCATACGTATTCATACAGACGTAAATACTAGGATTTTCTCAAGCTAAGGATGAATAAAAGTACATAGTAAAAATTTCAAGTAGGTGCTTATTTTAATTAACTTGACAGATGTCACGAGTCAAGCCTTCGAGCAAGACGTACCATGCATAATAATAACGTTATAGATATATAGAGATTGTAATTGCACTGTTTGAGAGAAAGCTACGTGGCTACAGCAATGGAATGAAGATTATGGTGTTCGCTGTTCGAATTCATTTTTCTTGTTATTCTTGCTATACATCACGCGATATTTCGAATGTGAACTAAAACATGATCATTGTTTTGGACAAAGTAAAAGGCCAGAATTTTAAGTGTTCATTTTCTAGGTTGACGATGTGGAGAGCCCTTTCTAACTGCGTAAATCCCCACTTCATATTCCACCGTGTGCCATACTAAGCTTATTAAACATCAAAGCATCAACTAAAACTGAAAGGAATTATGTGCTAGAAATCAAGTAAGCAAAGAAAAAAAAAAGAAATATGCTGATTATCTGGAACTTCAGTTTCCGTTTTCATCTAATTTTGGATTTGAGTCGTACTAGCCTCGACTTAATACGAGGGGGTGCTGAACAGTTTTTAAAAATAGCGCAGCCATTCGTATCCGAGGATGCCCGTCTACTCGGGCGGCTAGATAAACCCCGTTGCAGTCGCCTGCTAACGCACATTTGTGTTTGTTCCACATCCACAGTGTTCACTTGGGGTTTATACTGAAACTATGTTGAGCGGACCGTAGTTACATTTTCTGGGAGAGTGCGCGTTATCTAGCGTGATCAACTCTCTGAACAAGGCCAGCACACTCAAACCCTCGGTCACGATGACTTATGACTTCGTGCTAGCACAACCATCGACGGCTCCCAAGAGGTTCCGTCTACACAACTCGTGGTATGATTTTCAGGTACTTTCCAAAGGTGCCGCCGAACGCTCGGACAGCCTCCTCTAGATAGATAACATCAAGAAGTCACCTTCCTGACGAATCGATCATGGTGAAATACGAACCCGTGTCTCATGGTCAGAAAGCGAACGTTCAGACCACCCCGGCTGAAAAGTTCACAGTTTAACCAACTTTCAAAAATTCCAACCCATTTCCTAAAATCTGACCAAATGACCAAACATTAGATTTTCTTGGAATGTCTTTTGGTCGAGCCCAAAACCGTTCAACACGTCTTTCTATATATCATACATTCAAACTGAAACGGGTAGAATTCCACAAAACCACTCAGAATTAGTAAAAAGTTTTTAATATATCGAGGAATATTGTAAAACTAATTTCTGGGGCTACATTCGTTTATCTGACGCTGTTGATGTTCACTAGAGTTTTAATTCATTTTATTATTAATATTAAACTGTACGTGTGTCAGTTGTCATCGATTTAAAATTTATAAATAGATTTTTGCACTTTTTGTACTGTAGTATTTGCCTCGGCGCAAATGTGCATCCCTTCTAATAGCTGTTAATTTCGAAGAAACCAAAGATACATAGTCGAAATGTTATAAAATCAACAACAAAAAAACACACAAAAGTGAGATGGTTACAACATCATATGTGATTAAGTGATTCGAAACGGTGTGCATTTTGCGGCCATGATCGCTGTTCCGTAGTGGTCCGAGTTGGTTATCTCGCTACGTTAGTTTCCATGACTATTTTCAGACCAATACACCAAAGTCGAACTATCTTTGTCTGTTAATGAAAATAAAATCAGCTGTCTTTTCACCAGGAATTTTTTCAGTAGTAAATAGCAAGACGCATATAGTCTCTATTGGTTACTTTTATTGTTCCCAGTAGGGAAATTTTGCCAATAACTTGTCGGTGACGGAGAAATGACCAAGAGAGACTTCCTAATCAGTAGCAGATCTACGCGTTCCTATCGAGGTGGAAATTCTCACTGAAAAATTTTAAAGGTAGATTTTTTTTTTTTTTACCAGGAAATTTCTCCTCGTTAAATGCTGATTCTTCATTTCAGAGACCAATGAAAAAGCACTGTCACATACTTCTGCCTTTTTCTTTTTCTTTTTTTCAGAACTTGTGATCGCCTTATCAAATATATTGTAATTCAGAAATACTATATATTCGCAATAACCTGTAGGGCTGTTTTTTTGGTGGGGGTTGAGAGATATTTTTTTTCTTTCTAATCCTTAACCGTAACTTATTCTTCTCTATTTTACACACACAATGTTGCAAAAACAACCGAGAAATTATTGCATTTCATGACATATACCAAGCATAGTATCACAATATAAAAAGTCGGGGGCAATAAATAAAATGATGAAAGTCGTGGTGGTAGTGGGGGTGTAAATCAGATATTAAGTTTTAAAGATTTCGGATTCTGTTGTGGTAGACCCTCCTACAGTATAATGGACTCTTCCTTCTCTCATAAATACAAACTGCCAGAGTCGGACGGTAGCGAAGAGGAGTAGTAGACGCAGTGCTAATCTGCTTATTACTAACACTATTGTTTTGTATATATCTTCAATATACTTTGGGCACCTCGAGGTGGTGTAATGGTTAGTCCAGCTTGTCTCGATAGAACAATTACGGCTGAGTAGTGAGTCCGATTCTCACTGGGTGCCCCCTAATTTCGGCCTTGTGCCACATCTAAGATATGCTTGGAAAATCACTATCTTCAATATACTTTTTTCAACCGACCTTCGTCTTCCGTGTCTTTCTGGCCCCTAAACACGCCACAACAGATTCTATATTTTTATTGGATCCGTCCATAAAATGAACATGTTGTTTTAGATATCTGACTTGAAGATTTTGATTTTGATTTTAAATATTTTTTCTTTTTGCTTTTCGTGTGTACTTATTTCCGAGATTGAGACCCTTAGACGTTTTTTTTTGCTAATTAAACTTAAATAAAAAAATATTTAGAAGCTAATCTTTCTGAAAAAGAAAGCAACTCTTAAATTAAGTTATTTATTTTGAAAATTAATGGCAGTAATGATTTTAGAATAATGACACAATAGCATTATCACAGATTGAGGTAAAGAAGACAATTCTTCTGTTCAGTCCTTGGTACTCGCAAGAATTTATGGGTGGATGAAGTATTCCTGTTCTATCACCGTTGATGTATACGGTACCTTTCCATCATTTATGCGTAATGAAAGTACTGGTAGTCTACGGTATCTGAGTAAAAATTAACGTAAGAGTCAGGAAATGTTTTTGAAGAAAGACGGCGTGTGTGTCTGGGGGTGAGTGGTCTTATATACCACAAAATACAGTAGTCGAAACAAACCAGAAACATTTACTTAAACACCTCGTCTAGCAAATTCAGACAAAGTTTTTTTTTTACCATAAATCAAGCATATTTAAATTCAGGCGTCGAAAATTTATCATAAACCTGTAATTCTGTTCTGTTTTGATCGCGTGGAAAAGGCAAAAGACATCAATAATACGAGTTGGTTTTAGCGAGAGAAAAAATGTAGAAATGTTTAACGTCTCCTGCTAATACCTCATAAATAATGGACTATTTTGTTTTGATCGCGCGAGACGAAGAAAAAGATATATCAAAATCATTATTTGGTTTCAGTGAGAAAATGAAAGAAAGAAAGATAGACGTGTTTAATGTCTCCTGCTCATACTTTATAAATAATGGACTATTCAATTTTGATCACATGGAAAGAGAAAGACACATCAGAGTTGCCACTTGGTTTCAGTGAAAAAACGAAAGAAAGAAGTTTTTAATGCACTATTTCATATTGACTGTGCGAGAAGACAAAAGGCGAATCACAGACGTTACATGGTTTCAGTGAGAAAATGAATGAAATAAAGAAAGAAAAATAGAATTGTATAAGTTCTGTTTCAGTGAAATGGAAAAAGTTGTAAATTTCAAATCTTTTCATTTGTATCCTCTTACTTCTTAAAATAATGACTAGCATTCATATTTATGATTGTTATTGCGATATTCTGTTAAGGTTGTTAAGCTCAAATATTTAACAGCGGATATTTTATTGTCGTAGAATGTGTCGTGAGCTTATTCAATCATTAACTGGAGAATTAATATTCACAAGAAATTTCCAATAGGAAAACCGTAAAATTTTCACGGATTAAAACTAGTAAAACTTTATTGCTCGTATATGTAGAAATTTCTACTGAATACCTGCTTTCAGTTTTTAAGGAAGAGTGCTGGAAACTTTTACACAAGCCTAGTAATTGCGTTAGAGGCTAAATTTTGTTGAGAAAGTTTTTACGCTAAATACACTTGAAGAAGGCTGTTGAGCGCACTGACCCAAGCGCAGAGATCGAAATGACGAGAATAAGGATACACATAAATAATTAATGAAATGTTTTGTATTTAATAAGTAATTGACCTGATTTAATACATATCAGCCAATCAGAATCAATTATCTAGTGCCGCTTTAGTGTTTGTCCTACCCATCAGTTTTTGCTTTAGTGTGTGGGGCGTAAGGCAAGGATGTGTCTTCTCATCGGACTTGTTCAACATATACAGCTATAATTCTTTTCTTCAGCTGTGAGGAGATTGTCCCGCATTCACTCCCAGGACAGATATTACATAACAATTCAGTACTCTTTTCTTTGTTTCTAGCGATTTTTTCCTTTTTCTTTATACTTTGCTTAGCTTTTAGAAGACTTTAGCTATCCCAACGCGCCTAGGGATTTCGGCGGTACATTTCAGGTGCTAAAACACTTTCTAGTCTTAATATGTATTAAGATTTGTAAAGGTAAAAATTAAATTCCTTGTCTTAATTCTAGCAGCCATTGCTTGCTAATTCATTACGTGTTTTGATACTCAAGAAATATGGCCTTGTGCCAGAGTTGACTTAGCCTAATAAATATATGCAGAATGTCATAGTAAAAAGGAATTGGGTATCATATGGCTGGTTTCTCAACAGAAAAAACAACAACATGATGAAGAGTTATTAATGTTTGTTTATAGGCCATCAGAGCTGCCCGATAAACTGTTGAGATAAACCGAGTGAGAAATGATCATATGTTAATCATTGTCTTTATTATATTTGAGCGTACGAGAAAATGCTTGTTATTCATAGAAACGCACGTACACAGACTAACACAATGTTTGATAGCGAAGAACGCACATGTACGAGTATCAGTCATCGCAGAGTTATACATGGAAACATGCAGAGGCAACCGTAATCACGTGTAATCACCATACAATTACGCTTACCCATTTTTGCATTTAAATAAATTTATATTGCCAAGCGTATTTCTAATAGCAACGAATAGCCCGGTCAGCAAATGTCCGCTGAATGTCGTCAAATTAATTTCATTTACCTTGATGCTATTTGGAAAAAAAAAAGATAACTTATCAATTTGCGATACAATTTGCAGTGTTCTTCGTATTTGCGAACGGTGACATAATCCGTCGATAATCGTTTTTTTTTTTGTGTATGTGTGTGTGTGTGTGTGTGGCCTGCCAAGAGGCTGCTATATTTACTCAACTCCCACCAGTGCCAGAAGAAAGCGTTCGAGCTCAGATAAGGAAGAGGCAGCTGAAGTTTCTGGGACACATAATGAGGAAAGAGAACCTGGAGAATCTGATACTCACGGGTCGAATAGAGGGGAAAGCGAGACAAGGGAAAACAACGAAGAAAAGAACACTGAGCTGTTACGTGACATCTGTCCTTCTTTAGGGCAGCGAATGTTGGAAAAAAGCGACGGAAATGTCGTTCTACAGAAGGATGCTAAGGATATCATGGACCGAGCGTGTGAGCAACGATGAGGTCTTAGAGAAGATGCAAACAAGGAGGAGGCTTATACTTAATATCAGGAAGTGGCAGCTGAAGTTTCTGGGACACATAATGAGGAAAGAGGGCCTGGAGAATCTGATACTCACGGGTCGAATAGAGGGAAAGAGAGACAAGGTAAACAGAACGTGACATATCTGGCGGACTTAAGCAAATGGATGACAGAACGTGGTCTGGGGGAGGAAGCAGAGGGAAGGAACTTGTTGAGAGCTGCAAGGGATAGAAGGAGGTGGAGAGCCATGATCGCCTACTTCCTGAAAGAACCTGGCATATAAAAAGAAAGAAGATCTTATAGGCATGCCAACTTTCATAATTTGGCTGGTTGAGTCAATTTTAGTATCCTTTGTTAACCATAATCTGGCTTTATAGAAAACTAGGCTTGGTGAGTATCGATAAAAAAGAAAAAAAATGGTTTTAAAATAGAGGCTATTGTATCTCGATAATAGCGCATTTTACAAATAAACCTTCTGTCTTTCGCTTCTCTAGGTCAACTGCTGATGTGTATTGGTGAAAGAATCTGTCAAGCTTTAGATAACAATAGCTACCCCCATTGAAGAAAAAGGTATTGAATTGAAGCTTAGATTTTATTCGATAAGCAATAGTGGCTAACAATTGCCATAGATAACTTAGAAAACATTAAAAAAAAAAAAATAAAAAAAATGAACACCTCAAAGGTTTTGGCTGAGGCAGAATTCAGAATCTCTCTTTCTACAATTTGAGGGCTTACGGGTATATCACGTTGAAACACCGATTCGCGTACGATCCACCGAAGTTAAGCAACGTTGAGCCTGGTCAGTACTTGAATGGGTGACCGCTCAGGAATACCATGTGCTGTAAGCTTGTATGTTCAGGTGGTGTAATGGAAAACGGCTCCGAATAAGAAGTCGGTTCTTCCAATTCCAGTCGGGTTTGTTATAATCATGCGTAAATACCATTGGGAAAAGTACGAATCCACCTCCTCTTCCCCAACTATGGGTTAAATAGTAGCACTTGTTTCAGTAAATTATTATTATCTTCAAAAAAATTCTTGCAATCTGAAAATATTTGTTGGCTTTAAATAACCTGCAGAAAGGTTGATAAGCCGTAAAAAGCAAACCAATCAATTCTACAATTAGAAGATTCGAATGATTTTTTTTTATCATAGTACAATAAAACTATCCCGGTTCTATTTAAATACCATTTCCCTTCTGAACGTAGGAGTGATTTCCTGCTGCATTCTTCGCGGTTTTATGTTCAGAGTCTTCCTTCTCTTAGGCAGATTACCGCAGGAGGCTAGAAATCCTACTCTACCCTACTATTTAATCCATTGCTAGATAAGGGTGGAGAAATGATTAATTCTTTTTTTTTTTTACACAAAAGTGAACGTTGGAATTTCAACACGGCGCGACAATTCCAAATTTTCGTGGTAATAACCTCTACACTGTCTGCACATTCCACGCTAGAAGTGCTATTTTTCAACACCGGTCTACAACATTAAATAGAGAGAGATATAAAAAAGTGGGAATATTAATTTCTTAATATCCCATATTTTACAAGAACAAAAAAAAAAAACTAAAATTAAATGGCGTTTTTTTTTTGTTGGAAATCGTGCTTATATCTTTTGCTTCCTGAATGTGTGGAAAACATCTTTGATTGATTTGTTTTTTTACGGTTTATCAACTTTTTGGGGTTATTTAAAGCCGAAACCTATTTTTGGATTGCAAGCCATTTTTGAGATAATAACGATTTTTCTGATACAAATCTTACTATTTAGCATATAGCTAGGAGGAGAAGAGGTGGATTCATTCCTTTCCTAAGGTTATTTGCACGTAAGAATTCGAACTCGGCTCTCAGATCCCTTTTTTCGAACCTTTATCTATTTACCACCCACACATCTAAGCGTGCAACACCTGATATTCCCGAGCGGTCACTCATCTAGTTGCTTAACTTCGATGATTAGACGAGAATTGCTGTTTCAACTTGATATGGCCGCAAGCGATTATATAGAAGCTTCTTTTATCGATGGGTCAAATGTTTCTATCCCAAAATCAAAAGACTACATAGGGATAAAATATAAATTAGCAAAATCATATAAATATCGTTCGAGTTCAAATAGCGTACATTTTAATTCTTCTTGTTCTTGTTCTTCTTGTTCTTGTTCTTCTTGTTCTTGTTCTTCTTCCAAGTACCGTATCCCTTCAGAAAGTGGAAGATCATGGCTCTCCACAACTTCATATCCTTTGTAGCTCTTTCATCATCACACCCAGTCCCTATTCTGCCATCCATGTACACCAGCTTCTTAAGTAGGTAACTCGTTATTTCACTCTGTCCCCATTGACTTCAGTACACCCCGTGAGTGTCAAATTTTCAAAGTCTTCTTTCTTCATTATATAGCTTGGAAATTTTAACTCTCTCTCTCTGATTCTAAGCGGATCGATGAACAAGGATCGTATTCTAGTCGGGTTCACTTACGCCCGAATACTCTTGGGGTAGTTATGTATCCTTCCCCCATCAGCTGTAAATTAAATAGTACAGCAAGTATCTGGGAAATATCGTTATTATACCCAAATGATTGTGAATGCTATATTCAATATAAAAAAAAGAAAAGAATTATTCTTACAATCCAAAATATCTTTCGGCGTTAAATAAAAAGAAGAGTCAGCAATATTATTGGTCGATCAGGACCAATAATATTGCTGACTCTTCTTTTTATTTAACGCGACTTGGCTTTAGTCACTTTCCCACAGCCGCAAGTTAAACCCCCTCTGTCTTTTTTTCTACAGACTTTGTACTTAGAATTTTTGAATTGAAATGCAATACTAGACTGACGTTGGGATCTCATCAATTTACAGTTGAGCTGACTAGATGTAACCGTAAATTCTATGCTAACAGTTTCTTTTCTTGCACTTCTCGCTTGTGGAACTATCTTCCGGCTCCATACTTTCCAGCCAACCTTAATCTGCAAAAATTTAAATGCAACATCAATCACTATCTACTGTCCTGATTACTCTTTCCTTTTCCTACGCATTATTAATGTTTCTGTTCCTAATTCTGCTACACCCTTTAACCCCTTGTGTCTTAATTGCTTTATTGGCTTTTATGGGGTAATACCGAGTTAAAAAAATAACTCACAAAGGGTTGATAAGCCGTAAAAAAGAAATCATTCAATCTATCTTTCTGTTAAGTATAACTGTGCTTTTTGTTTTCATTTTCTTTAAAACTTCCTTTATCTCATATGTTTAGTTCATGGTATTCTCAGCATCCTCCTGTAGAATCACATTTTTGTTACCTCTGGTCTATTCTTCTTTTGTAGGGAGATTGGGTAATATTCACTGCCATATATAGGATGAGTGATTTTACATAACAGTTCAGTACTCTTTTCTTCAGTTATAACGAAATTTTTCTGTTTCTTAGTACTTTGCTTAGTTTTTGGAAGGCATCTTTCGCTATCCTAATGCGTCTTCGGATTTTGGTGTCACATTTTTCGTCATCTGTTAAAACACTTCATAGATATTTAAGTTGGTATGTAACTTTGACTGTTTCCCTCGCTGAAAACGATATATTTTGTCTTCTTACAATTGATAGTTAGTTCTTTCTTCGCGCTTTCTTTTACTATCTTCTCTAGGGGTTCCTGTAGTTTTTCTTTCTGTGTCTGCTATCAACACCGTGTTCCCTGCATATGATTTTGGATTAAGTGTTTCTATTTTATTTTTATCATATCCAAGTATCAACTTTTTTGTTAGGAAAACCCCAAACTCAAGCTATTTTAAATTTTGGTTAAGTTTAGGATAAAACGAGAATGTGACAGAAGATTGTGTTTAAAATCAGTCTTAGTAATTCTGGTTCTTAGAGCTACACTGGCGCTGATGGGAAGCACTCAACAACTCCAGTAATCAACCCCTGACTTCCACACGTGTCGATCTCGAATATATGAAAGGTTTAGATACACGTTTCAAGTGTTGGACTGGGCTCATCATATTTAAATGAACATGCTTAGTTAAAGAACCAGTCTAATTAAGAGATGCACCACAACACCGGCCTCATGTTTATTCATGTATATGCATTGTCATGGCCAGCCCTATCGGCTTATAGCACCTACACAGTTGGGGAGGTGTAAGACTGAGGGCTGCGTGATAGGATTGAATGCTGTCGTCCTTGTCCATGATGGTTCTTCAGGCATCAAGCGATATGAAACCGTGCTATGCGCATATTCTGACACACACACATTTGTTTAATTCAATAGTTCAACGGAGATGGCATGAAATTGGAAGACGCTGAGGCGCTTAACCAGCGTGAAATTGGCAGCGAGGAAGTAGGGGTAATGTTTGAAAGAGAAAGAAGAAGTCTATGTAGAAGGTGATATTAGTGAGAGAAAAAAAGAAATGAAAGGGAAAATAGACGGAGGAATCTGGAAGAGAGAGTGAAAGATTGGATATTAATAAGAGAAGAAGAGAGATAAATAAAGAGAGAAGTAAGAGAATGAGAGATAGAACAGTAAAATGAACGCGGAAAGAGGAAGAGAAAAAAGTGTGGTTAATAAGGATAGCCAGACAGATAGAGAGAGTGAGGCGGGGAGAGGCTTGTAGAGAATAGATTAGAGGAGAGAATATAGAAGAAAAAAGACTGAAGATGAACAGGAGAGATAAATTGAAGGAGTGTGTGAAACTTATGAGGAAGGAAAAATGAAGAGAAAGAGAGAGGGGGAAGGAAGGTGTGAGAGAGAAAGGTAGTAAAACTCATAAGAAGGGAAGATAGAAAATAAAAAAAATGAATGAATCAGGAGAAAAATTACTATAGGAAGGAGTTACTATAAAATTACAAAGAGGTGTGGAGGGCAGAGATGAAAGATTGAAGAAGCAAATGATGTAAAGGATGTCATTGTGTCCCTTCAGGACGTTGGCGATCGTGTCTCTCTACAACTATCTCGTCCTTGTAGCAAGAAGCAACATTTGATTCTTTACCACACTTCCTTGTCCCCGACCTGTTATCTATTTACACAAACTCATTAGGTATATTGCTACCTGTTTCCCTCTACCCACGTCCCTCAATACGCCCGGTGAGCATTAATTTTTCGAAGCCTTCTTTCCACATATGAACCAGAAATTTCAACTGTCTCTTTTTGATTTTAAATATGAGCATTTTTCTTGCTCCCATTTTCTTTAAAACTTCTTCGTTGCCCAGGTGATGTGTCCATGGTATTCGCAGAATCTGCCTGGAGAGGCGTATCTCAGGTATACCCTTATGAGGAACATCACCGAATAGCTAATGTCCCCTATCAGACGTGTGATGTACATCAGGCGCAATTTTCAAATGATAATTAAAGGGCAGTTCACGTCCGTCAAGACCCGGAAAGAACAAGATGAAGCTACCCCGAGGGAGCCCTGGATCATCTAGTTCTTCGCTTCACTACTTTCTTCAAGACCCCATGATCAATCCGACCAACTATATCGAGGTCCCGAACAAGGTGGTTAAGCATTAATTTGAGGAGGCCATACGTTTTCCAGAAAGAGGTCAAGCTTTACCAAATGGACCACTTGCTCCAAGAATGGCTGGTCGAAAATTTTGATGATCATGTCATATATGACACCCTAAGGGAAATAGTGAAGACCAACATGAACGAGACCCACTCTGTGAATGCAATCGCTTTTATAGGTTACATCGATGACGTCCTCGAATATTGTGTTTATTCAATAAACCATTGAATAAACTATTACCGTTTTCTGTTGAATATTTATATGGATCTTTTAAATATATATATATATATATATATATATATATATATATATATATATATATATATATTGTGAATTTAGACAGCAATCCCTTTTCTATACATGTTTCATTAAATACGATAGACAAAGTACTACAATTAACCTTTTTTAAAAATTTTTCTTGTGTTCGAACAAATATTTTCAAATGTTCTGTAATTCCGAGCGCTTTCGGCTATACTTTTAACCAATGTCAAGGATGATTTTATTCTTAATTTTTAATTGGATGTATGGGCTGTTTGTATGCATCTAGAGTTATAGGGATAGACTAGATAGACATGTAGTAGATCGAAAACATGAAAAATTAAATAAAAAGCTTAATTGCAGTACCTTGCTTGTCGTCTTTAATGCTATATATATATATATATATATATATATATATATATATATATATATATATATATGGTATATCAAAATAAGCTTTCAAACTTAGGGAGCAGGTTCCTCATAAGGACAAAAGTCCATATAAACCTATGTCCGCAAATCCTTCATTTTTGTGTTATTAAGGTTAAAGAAAGTTTACGGTAGATGGCGCTATGTTGCCATGTAGACTAGGTTACATTTGTTATTCGTGTACATTTGTGGCTAGTCTGTCTTCAAAGATTAACGTGTGTTAAGTTAACTAAGTGTTCCGTTTAACAATCTCAAGATATTAGGTTGGTGCAAAAATAATGACGTAATAATGTCGTTTTTTGACGTATTTTTTAACGTCAAAAAACGACATTATTACGTCATTATTTTTGCATCAACCTAATATTTCTATTGTGAACATGCAGATATGATTTCTACGTGCACCCGCGCAAATAGTAATGGACGCGAGGCTGCACGGTTGTATCAGATTGCATTTTTAGATCGAAGGTAGCCGTCCTTGTTTTGGTGCGAGAAACTCGCAGCTTAAGTTTGTAAAAGAATTTTTGATACATCCTGTATATATATATATATATATATATATATATATATATATGAGTGTGTGTGTGTGAAGAAACGGTATATAAATCTTTATATATCAAGAAAAATTTTAGGAAAATTCAACTATAGATCTGAAGAATTTATCCAAGCTTAATATAATATTTGTTCTAACTACTTCTAAAACAATAAGTTACTTAATATAAAACAAAATAATAAGCTAAAACTTCAAGGATGAATTTACTCTATCACCTGTAATAACTACCACAAGAAATAAATAGTTGAAACCTCAAGCAATTTAAATAAAATATTATGTAAACAAAAAAGTGATCTTTTACAAAAAAAAAACACACTACACGCATTAGTTACACACTGTAATGAAACGGGCTAAAAAAATTTTATTCAAAAATACAATTTTAGCTAAAAGAGAAAATAATTTACTAAGAAGAAAATATAAAAGAAAAATTGAAAGGCGCTTTAAACATTACATCCTCCACTAGATCATCCTCAGGTTCTTACAATATTTCATCTACCTTGGTAGATCTATTATCACAATGTGGGATATTTAAGAAGAGTAGTGATAAAAACATAAATAGAAAACGAAGCTAAATTAAATCGGCTGGACTATATATCTAAAACACATATTTAAAAATGATAAAACTTAAATGTAAAATTTTAGTTTCCTCTCTCTTTCATGTGCATGTGTAATCACATCGGTGTAAACATCACTGTAGTTCTAAAGGTCGAAATGCGTCACACGAGAAAAATTATTCGAGACCCGGAGGGGGAAAATCACCCATCTAACCAAGACCAAATAAATCCGTAAAGACACAATGCATTCAAGCAAAAAAAAAAAAAAAATGGAAGTACTCAACAGAACCGGACCCCAAAGATACACATGCCAGAGCTTTCTAATATTAATAGAAATAAACAGCTCTTAAAATGAGTCTGCCGTAAATGCACGCCGAAAAGAAAAAGTGCTCAACACCTGATATAAAATGGCGGAGCTTTTCTAAATTACGAATTAAATTTCAGTCGTTCCTGTATATACTAAAATTGATCAAATCGTGTAAATGCAAAATTGTCCATTTGTTAGATTAAGCTTTGAAACGTTGTATTTTAGAAATGATTAAAGATATCTTACTGGAATATATATATACACTATTCCAGGGTCATTTCACAATTTATTCAAAATGATTTTCGTCCTTTTAACCTTCTGTCCAAGTTGCCTTATTGAGATTTCAAGTACGATTTCATTTTCAAGTCCTTTTTACTGCTCTTTGGACTGTCATAGGTGAAACTTCTCTCTCAGGTGTCAAACGTTTTATTGATTGAGTTGGATCTTTTCTAATTGATCTTTTTAGCTTTAAGTTGAAATGATGATCCCTCTTCTTGTTGTGACCTCCTGATCCAGTTTTCCTCTATAATATTCCCTCTTTTTTTAAAAACTTATTCACCATTCTCTTAATGTTTCTTGAATGGACTTTGAAGATGCACCCAGTAAGGATCGAATTTACTATACGAGTACATTGTCTGCAAGCATTCTAATCGTCTCTCTACAGTGGGCGTCATAAAATGCAAGTGCAGTTTCCAGATAAGCGTTTAGTTAGGATAGGAAGAAATGGAGCCGAAAACGGTTAGCCTTTTGACGACTTATGAAAAGGATAACAGTGGTAATGTCATTAACACACTGTTTACTTATAATTATTGCTCATTCAATACCAGGCCCAAGAGCCACTCAAAGTAGAGTGCTACTGAATGTGGTTGCTGTAGGGATATAAAGTAAGGAGTGCCTGTTATGAGGATGGATAACAGTTGATCCTTGACTTGAATGTAGTGATCGAGCAAGAATCCTTTTGGGAATTTGTTCCCTCAAGTAACAGTTTTCGGGAAGAAGCTGTCTAAGTGGGAGTTCTTCCTTACTAATGGAATATGAAAGGAATGTAAATGAGTCAACGCCGTGTACGTGGCCTATCTATGAATGTCAGGACAGGCGGAACGAAGTAATGTAGCTTGTTTGAACATCTGCCATAAAAATAGCGATAGAACAGGGAAAGAGGTTGTAGGATGAAAAATAATTCATCACCCATAGGGTCGTGTAAAGGTCTTTGAAATTTGTCAAGCACTGGAAAGTGAGGATTGTGCAGCACTATCCCATATTTTGGCTGTTAGGTGGTGAGGAAAATACACAAATGGAACAACAGTTACATTTGCATTTTGATATCGACTGTATTTGAACCTTGTATACATTGATTTTTGTTTCAATACTCTGTTCTCTTGGTTTAAATTCAGTCACTTTTTGGAACAAATAAGTTGAATATTTCTGGTGACAGAGTAGAAAAATATTAGGTTGGTGCAAAAAATATTAGGTTGGTGCAAAAAATAATGACGTAATAATGTCGTTTTTTGACGTATTTTTTAACGTCAAAAAACGACATTATTACGTCATTATTTTTGCACCAACCTAATAGTAATAATCAAACACTAACTTTTGCAATTATTTTTTCAAATTCCAGCGCTGAATATCGATGTTGGTAGCTGAGATCTCGGAAGAAAGAGGTTGCCAGGGGTTTGGAATTAATGCGAATATTACTGGCAAAATGAATAGGTTTTTTTAATGCACAACATAAATGCATTTCTAATAATAAATTGCATTGAAATTCAAGGATAAAATGATTGACAGTGTCTCGCAATTAATGCAAGCATTACTGAGAGAAAAAGGTTATTATGTGTATAACGTAAATGCATTGTTGATGACTTTACTATAAAAATACGTGGAAACGGATTGAAGCAGGATATAAGGGTATTTTTTCAGCGCACCTACGTCGCTACTGAATCCGATACTCACAAGGTCGAGGTTTAAACTGGTTTTAACGGCAATACAATGGAAAATTGAACAATCTCGCTCGGCATTTCCTCTTTTGAGGAAGTCCCAGCCCCCTCTTGAAGGAGAGGTACTGCCTGGGAATGAAGACCCCCTGTGGTTTGGGCTTAATATTTTTTATACTTTCCTGGCATGTGTCAGGTGAGTATATCGGATTTTCTAAGCCTAGCTTAGAAGTGATACAAAGCCGAAAGTATGAAGCACCCAGTAAGGATCGAACTGACTACATAGCAGTAATTAATCTAGCAAGTTTGCGAGACAGGATGATTTCTTTGGTAACGAAGAAAAGAATATTGAGCTGTTACGTGACATCTGTCCTTGTTTACGGAAGCGAATGTTGGACGATTTCCTCAAAGATGAAGAAGAGACTCGAGGCGACGGAGATGTGGTTCTACAGAAGCATGCTAAGGATATCATGGACCGTGCTTGTGAGAAACGATGAGGTCTTGGAGAGGATGCAAACAAGGAGAAGGCTTATACTTAACATCAGAAAGAGGCAGCTGAAGTTCCTGGGACACATAATGAGGAAGGAGGGCCTGGAGAATCTGATACTCACGGGTCGAATAGAGGGAAAGAGAGACAAGGGAAAACAACGCATGACACACCTACTTTTTTATCACTTTGTTTATTTCACAATAACAGTAAACAGTCAAAATCACAAGCTACTTCTTTTGTGTTTCATCCAAGTGCTTGCCATCTTGGTGCTTGTATGGACATGTCCAGATAGACAGCGGATACGATACTTTATTGATAAAAGACTCAATCTATAAAATAAATTGGTAGCCAACAAAGTAAAAGTTCATTTTTTTAATCAAATTCCCCCATGCAAGGCAATAAATCCTCTAAGATACAAGGGGTTACTGGGTGTGAATTAAAAAAAAAACAGAAACATTCTTGAGAAGTGAGGACAGCAGAAGAGTGATCAGAAAGACTGTAGATAACGATTGACATTGCATTTAAATTTTTGACGATCACAGCTGGCTGGAAAGCATGTAGCCGGAAGAGAGTTTCACAAACGTGAAGTGCGCGAAAAGGAACTGTCAACATAGAACTTACGGTTACATCGAGCCAGGCGTGAATTGATGAGACCTTACTGCCAATTCACTACTGCGTTTAAATTCATAAAGTCTAGTTACCAAAGTGAAAAGCTCGCCCGAACAATTACCTTGAAAGTATTTATAGAAAAGGCATAGGAAAGCAACTTTACGTCGGTGGGAAAGTGACTGAAGTCGTGACACCAGGTCAGGACCAATAATGTTGCTGATTCATCTTTGGTTTTTATTAAGAATCTCTCTATATATGACAGGAACACTGGAACATAAGTGGCTGCAGTATTCTAAGCCCGGACGGATGGTAAATATATTGATATGTAAGATAGATTCTGGAAAGAAAAATTGTCTAGCACGATACAGTAAAGCAATGTTCTTAGCAGCTAACATCTTAATGGATTCAATATAGTTTTTTCCACTTCATGACAGCAGAGAATGTTAGCTCAAGAAATCTCAACAAGGCACTCGACTGGAAGTTAGCATTAACCATATTGATGGAAGGCAGAAACTGGTCTAATTTCGGAATTATACTTTTCTTATTATTGCTATTGTTATAAAAGATTTTACAAATACTCTTTTGTTAGAGTAGATGAGGGGGGCTGATTTGAAATCTTTAAGGAAAATATCTCGTAGAGAATATGGCTGATAGAGCACAAAACAGAGACCTCAAGGACAGAAAATTTTAAAGTTTGCATTTTATTATCGTCAAACTTGGTAATATGACGAGATAAGAAATTATGGGGGTGGGAATCACACACACATCCGTCGACACAGCAAAGACAAATTTCGCATAGGAAATAAAAAGAACAAAAAATTGAACACTCACCGATTCCGGGGCTTTCTGTGACTCTTTAACTTGTGGCGATTCCTTAACCTAAAAAAAAAAAAAAAATGGAAAGAGTCAATAGAATCCATAAATAAATTCGACCGATTAAACCGTCATTAGGGAATGAAAGCAATTTGTTCGATAAATGTTAATTTAAGAGAATAACAATGTCATGGTTAAAGCAATGCAATATCTATCTACGATGTCTGGATATTGTACCGGTTATTGGCGCGAAAACTGAAATTGAAGAACCGAGTTCAAAATCTGTTGGGTCCACTTTGCGCTAACGCCCTTGAAAAAGGCACGGGCCTATCTTCCTGTAGCTATGTGTTAACTAGAAGGATACTATCTTAATTTGGATAACAACCAGTTTAGAGAAGGAATTCAAAAGCAGTCTGAAAAGTGATGGGCTTCATCACGTATCTATCTATCTATCTATCTATCTATTATTACATGTAGTCGTTCATTTTTCTGATGTTCTGCAAATGATCTTGAAGAATATTCTTTACTACCATTTTTTGCTTCTTAATAACTACAGTCATCGTGTGAAACTTTTGTCTAACGTTATCGAAATTTTATTTCAGATGGAATACCATTGAAGACAAGAATGTGCCAAATCAACATCTCTGCTTTTAATCAAGGCCACAAAACTGCTCAGGACATTTGTGCTGTATACAACAATGACTCCATTACCGACAAAATGGCACAGAAATGGTTTTCCTGTTTCAAGGAGCGGAAGATCGAACTCGGATTCTCCATGTTCTGGCCGACCTGTCCAGTTTGATGAGAACCAATTGCAGCAAGTATGTCAGTCAACCAGAGGACTACAAAATTCTTATTCTGGGAAACTGGAGCGTAACCTCAAATTGGGTTGTTCAGTAGAAGCAAAAATACCATGAATCTGCCCCAACAGCATTTTTTCAAGTACATGTATATTCCAGAAGTATTAGGTTATTACATATATTTATTCCTTTTTCTGATGTTCTTCAAATGATCTCAAAAAATATTCTTTAGTACCATTTTTTACTTCTTTATAACTCCAGTCATCGTGTGAAACTGTTTGTTGTCTAACGTTATTGCAATTTGTTCGATATATGTTAATTTAAGAGAATGACAATGTCATGGTTAAAGGAATGCAATATCTATCTAGGATGTCTGGATATTGTACCGGATATTGCCGCGAAAACTGAAATTGAAGAACCGAGTTCAAAATCAGTTGGGTCCACTTTGCACTAACGCCCTTGGAAAAGGCATGAATCTATCTTCCTGTACCTATGGGTTAAATAACAGGATAGACGGAACTTGGATAACAGCCAGATTAGGAGAAGGAATTCAAAAGCAAAACTCTATATGAACTGTTATATAAGATCGACGCATATTTCACGGAGATTTTCACGAATAAAAGAGTGTGAAAGAATATTGAACCTTGCTCTTATGCTCGGAAAGCGAACATTCTCACCACTCACTCCACACACACACACACACACACACACACACACATATATATATATATATATATATATTATGAAATGGACAAAGTCCGATAATTATTTTAAGTCATTTTTATGTTTATACATTCTTTTTTATAGATACAAATATTTAAATAAATTAAATAAATGCTCTGTTTATAATAATATTCAGGTCGGTAATTGTTGTTAATACTGTTTATTATAAACGTGGCATTTACTTAAATATTTGTATCTATAAAAAAGAATGCATAAACATAAAAATGTCTTAAAATAATTGTCGGACTTTGTCCATTTCATAATATTTAACGTCATTTGTTTACATTTGGATACGCATTGAGCAGATATGAATGTACGTGAGAGATTCATGGAAGATTGTAGTTTAAAATCGACCTTGTTAACCGAAACGCTCATCTGTGGCGAAATCGGTAAAAGCACGTCAGGCTATATGACGGTTCCGTATAGGATACAGGTTCGATCCCGGTCGGAGGACGCATATCTTCTTTGACAATTTCTCGGACATTCAGGCCGGTAAATGTTGTTAATACTGTTTATAAAAAACAGAGCATTTGCTTAAATATTTGTTTCTATAAAAAAGAATGTATAAACATAAAAATGTCTTAATATATATATAATTGTCTATTTGGGCAGCAATCCCTCTTTTATACAAGTTTCATGAAAAATGACTGACAAGGCACTGCGGTTAAGCTTTTTATTTAATTTTTCTAAGAAGTCTTTGACACTCCCAGAACATATTACCGGCAAGAAAGACAGACGAAAGCAGAGCATTACGTACCTAACGAGCTTGTGTGGATGGTTGACACAACAGGGATTAGGAGATATAGCGAAAAAGACAAACATTAAGGGCTACAAAAGACAGAATATTGTGGAGAGGTACGATCACCCACATCCTAAAGGAACATGGCACAAGAAGAAAAAAGAATAATAATAATAAGTTCTGTCCTTTAGAATTAGGAACCGCCAGGCCACGCACACGGAGCCGAATCACCCACATTTCCTCTGTATTCCAATTGTAAGGAGGAAGTTTCATTCAGACAGCTTTTTCTCTGAAAATACTACTTTGCAGAACAAACTCCCGCGTGGATGCTTCCTAGAATACTACACTCTTTACTCTTCGAGTCAAAGGTCAATCTCTAGCTATCATCATCCTCCTAATTTAATTTCCTTCTACATCTTACGTTTATATCACTCTAGTCATTCAGTAACGTTTTACCTAGAATAGCTCTTGAGCCTTGTATTGGATGAACTTTTTAAAAAAAATCGCTTTGTTGACAGCAGCCTTACCGAGGGACTCGTCAGATGTCAGAGCCCAAATGAGAGGTCTGGGTAGTTCGATCACATAAAATTAAGTCAAGATGGCGCCACCTACCATTAACTTAACATACTGCTATCTCATGACTTTTAACACATCAGTGTATGGATGTGTCATTGGCTTACTGGATATTGGAGCAGAAAATGAAACCGGTGAGCTGAGTTCCGGCTAACGGCGTTAGGAAAGACAGCATATATTAGGTTGGTGCAAAAATAATGACGTAATAATGTCGTTTTTTCACGTATTTTTTTAACGTCAAAAAACGACATTATTACGTCATTATTTTTGCATCAACCTAATATTTACCTATATATATATATATAGGAGGCCTTAAACAATAAAACACAGCGCTCACTTTAGCTAATCAGTCTAAGAGAAGGACGATTCTGAATTCAAAACCAGCTTGAAGGCGGATGATATCTTGGTCTTGATCCAACCATTACCGCGGCTGTTGGTAATGCTACTCCGGCAGCAGTAAATATGGTGTCTTTCGATGGTTTATAGGAAACGTGTCGATGATTTATTCTAGGATCGAATATAAACACAATACAAGAGGAAATGTCTCTTGATGTTTGCAGTTATACTCCTTCGTATTATCAGCGGAGTCTGGACTAAAAAGGCCATCAGTTTGAAAACGGGCGTTGATAGAAAAAGATCCAAATTGTAGATTCTATCAAATTTTGAATATGATATCAAATTTAATAAACATTGACTTTATAATCATTTAATGTATGTATTTTGGAGGGAGTGGAGTGGATTCTGTAGATTTTCTTAATTGTTTCACACCAAGCAAGGCGACAAGAACGCAGGGGTAGACACAAAGTGAAAGTGAAAGAGAATAAGAAGAGAATAAGAAAGGATTGAGGACGAAAAAAATGCAACAGAGTTCAAGAAGATAGAAGGTGGCGATTGACGTTGCATTTAAATCGTGGAAAAATTATAGTTATCAGTAAAGTAATAAATCGAAAGGGAGTTCACCAGGTGGGAAGTGTGAGAAAGGAAACTATTAGAGTATGCGTTTGCATCTATCTAGTTCATTAGTAAAACGGTGAGACGTAGTTGCCAATCTAGTAGCACACTTAAATTCGCCAGAGGAAAAAAAAAAGCTCCCCAGAGCAGTTCCCGTGATAATAATTGTATAAATCTCAGAGGGAAGCCACGCGAGAAAGCGACTGAAATCGAGGTGCCAGGTCAGGATCGATTACATTACAGACACTTCTTTGAATTTTGTCAAGAATCTCGAGATGAACAGCAGGAAAATCAGGCCAGATATGTCAACAGTATTCAGTAGATTTATGTATTTATGTAACAGTATATGGTAGATTTATAAATATGTAAGGTGGATTCTGTAAAGAATAAATTCTGACACGACACAGTGAGCCAAATTTCCTTGCAATAGACGTAACAATTGAATTAATATAGTTATCAGTGCAAAACGTGAGGCCAAGAAGGCGTAGAGTGTTGTTCTCATGGAATTTAGCATTAGTCATGCTGACAGCAGGCAGAAAAGGTTCTCTGTATTGGAAGCGTTAAAATATCTTGCCCCAGTTTACCAGTGATTGGTGGTTCTTTTCAAGTCAATTTTACTTTGTTGGGTCTATCGGGTTTGCTATTAAGACGGGATTAAATTGTTGTGTCATCTACATAAATACCTAATTGGTAACTGATGACATCGGGGAGATCATTTATGATAGACAAGAACAGCGTAGGTCCAAGGTTAGAGCTCTGGTGGACCATGCGTTAGCATGAAATGATGGAAGCATATCTGTTCTAGACTACCTTCATTACAGCATTTAACTCTACTCAGACTACTGATAAGATGATTTGATTATAAGGGCAATGAAGTTGGAGAAGCTATTTTATGTGAATAAAAACCTCATTTGGGAAATTCAAACAGAATTCTTTTAACCGTTTATAACACTTATTAGATCCTATCTTATTTGCTAGAATTTCAAAGCTTTCTTAAAAGTCTTACTGTGATGTCACTCATACACATATCAAGAGGAATAACAACTTAGAAGCTGACGTATTGTCTCAGTAATCCCGTATAATAAACGTATGCAATATTGTCAGCTATCGAATAGCAGTGAAAATATCTTGGGCGATTTGAAGCCTCAAGGCTGAAAACTGACAATTTTTTCTATGACGATATTTAGAAGATTAAAGACATGTTGAAAGGAATCACATCAATAAAACATTAGTTTTGAGATTTGTTTTCACAACTGCTGATATTGGTTTAGCAATTACAAGAGGCTTCACAAACTTAGTAGTATTTGAATAACAGGTGTGAATATAGTATGAAATTTTGCCGCTATTTGTCAGTTACACACTGCGCGAAAGCTGCTAGTGGCTTGCTGGCGGGCCGCCCCTGGCAACGCCAGCGGTCTTCTTGTGGCAGCCACCGTCGGGTCACCGGTGGGCCTCTAGCGGTCCGCCAGTGGTAACATTGTTTAGACGAACACGCTAGCAGCCCGATAGCGGGCCAGCAGCGGTAAATATTAGTGGCATGCCACCCAGTAGCAGATTGGTGTCTTGCGTGTAGGGCACATTTTGCGAATTAGTGCACAATCAGCAGACAAGAGCCCACTTCCAAAGAGACTATATTTTTAATCTCATGGTCGAATTTCTTTTACTTCTCTCTCTGTCTGTCTCTGAATCCATAGCGCTTTTTCTGTTACTGTCTCTGTCTGTATTTCTTTATATGTCTTTCTCACTTTGCCTCTGTCTCTCCCTGTTTCTGTCTGTCTTGAAGCATTTTTGCTTAGTCTTAATAACCTAGGCCTAAAGCACTGTTGGTTACTGTTTAGGAAGATGTCTGCCTTTTGGCGTTTTTCTCTTTTTTCTAGTTTATTTTCCCGTTTTCTTGTAAAGTTTCTTGTTTTTGTTGTTACCAAATTTTCTTTTTTTTTTACTTTTGGGGTTTTCTTTTGGTATATATATATATATGTGTGTGTGTGTGTGTGTGTGTGTGTGTTGTCGTTGTATGCTTAAAGAGGTTATAAACAGACAAAGTGGTACACGAGTGATGGAACAGCAACACGTGCGTAGATGAAAGAAGAGTGGTTTATTTTAAAAGAGAATACACTACTGAAAAACAGGGAATCGGGTGGCAGGCTAGTAATTCCCGAAGCAAGACCCTAGGTATATCCTGTGCTCACTATATATAGCTACTTATATAGTTAGTCCACATAGGCGATAGGGGAGTGTGGGAAATTCCATTACAACAATACATATATGAGTGCGTGTATATGTGTGTGTATGTGCATATATATATATATATATATATATATATATATATATATATATATATATACACAAACACACGAATATATAAGCCCATATATATACACACATACATACACACAGGCACGCGCGTCTGCGTGTGCACAAACACATACACAAACACAAATACAATGACAAAAATGAATCATACAACAATAAAAAGTGCATAAATTACTTTTAACTTAATATAGAATTCACCAAAATGAGAAAATAAGCAATCAATTGTTGATATCTACTGAAGAGTGGACAGAGCGATTGATAAAATGTTCGTATACGAACTCTGGAGACGTGGTGCTGAATACAACATCAATCAGTGACAAACTTCATATTTGCATTAACCTTATATATATATATATATATATATATATATATATATATATATATATATATATATATATATGTAAATATATGATACATTTCAAAAGTATGAAGGCACCCCAGAATTAACATGGAGGATATTTTGATGAGAGAAAAATTTAATCATAAAATGACTTTTTTTTTTTTTTTGTCATAATATAATTCCTAATAAAAAAAAAATCAGGTCCCATTTTTTTTTTGACAATGTATAATAATTTTCTTTTATTTAAAATACAAACCAAAAGATTTTGGGGTCAATTTAAAAAATTACCAGGGTTGGCCTCAAACAATTGAACTCTAGTATATATATATATATATATATATATATATATATATATATATATATATATATTAATTAGAAAATTCAGAAAGTCAGGGTAATATTTTATTTCGCAAAAATCGAGAATTCGATTTCCCTTCGTCAGACCTGGCTGTCTCAAAAAAATGAATGGGTTCAAAAATTCTTCCCGGAATCAAACGAAAAACGAAAACTAAATTAACAGAAGTTGTGTTTTAAGATAGTTCCAAAACGTAGAAAGGGAAGAAGAGAGGTATATGTCTCTAGGAGATGCGATAGTAGTAGTGATGACCTCTTATTCACCTGACAAGAGAAGGGAGTGGAGATGATTTTTCAGGAAGGGAACAGAGAAAAATGAAAAAGAAGGGAAGAGAAGAAAGGAAGGGAGAACTAGAGAACATACACAAATGCATATACCTATATGTATACACATTTTTCTATATACACATATATATACACATACACATATGTGCCTACATCCATACAAATATTCGCATCCATCTACACATATGTTTTAATATAAATGGGTTCACACAAATATATAGACCTAATCACATATTTATCTATATATTCATAAACACTTATGCACATACTTGACGAATACATTTCTAAATAAGTATTTAGATAACATGTAAGATGTCCTCAAATACATTACTAACCATATAATTGTAAAGGGGTACTTAACAGTGTTTTCCATCAAGTGTACCTAGGTATATACACAACGTGTAATCTGTGCACCTACCCGTGAGAGAATACAACATATAACACACGAATACACACTTGTACCTATAAACACTGACTGGGGACACGCATGTTTGCATGTATAGATACATTTTGTTTTACCCCTACGTATGCATAAAATACTAATGGGTTATAAATCACATAGTCAGAATTTCCACCTGTGATCCTACATGTAATTCCCCTCCGTGTTCATCACATATGACCTCACTTTACAAAAACCCCTCATACCTGGGCATCTATCGCTCACATATCTCTCTTCATTTCCATGTATGCACTAGCATACTATTGTACTTCTTTGCCTTTATATCTATGTTAGGACATATCTTTGTAGGTGCAAACATGTGTGCCCCCAGTCAGTGTATTTAGTTACAAGTGTGTATTCGTGTGTTATATGTTGTATACTTTCACGGGTAGGTGCATAAATTACACGTTGTGCATATATCTGGGTACACTTGATGGAAAACACACAAGTGCCTCTTTATAGTAATATGGTTAGTAATGTATTTGAGGACATCTTACATGTTGTCTAAGTACTTATTTAGGAATGTATTCGTCAAGTATGTGCATAAGTGTTTATGAATACAAATAGATAAATATGTGAGTATGTGTATGCGCTCAGAATTATAGAACATTTGGACAGTTTCTACACATACTGTGTCCAAAAAAGAAAGCTCTTGTGCGAACACAAGAAAAATAAAATAAAAAGCTTAACCGTAGTACATTGACTTTTTTTAATAAAACATGCATAAATGAAGGATTGCTGGCTAAAAACACAACATATATATATATATATATATATATATATATATATATATATATATATATATATCAGTTTGTTCATATCTCTTTGTCTCTCTCTATCTATCCCAGTTTGCTCATATCTATCTATCTATCTATCTATCTATCTATCTATCTATCTCAATCTATTCATATTTATTTATAGAAGAGGGAATAATTTGAAACAGTATTAAACTTATCTCTTACAAATCCTTAGGATAAGTATACACCTTTTTCTATATATGCGCTATTTTCCTACTTGTTTATATCAAATGTGATCTGGGAGCTATAGCTGAATAAAACATTAAATAAAGAAGAAAAGTAATAAAAATAAAAGAAAACAACTTTCTTTGTCTTTCTCTTGCACCGTTGAAAAGTATCACGCTTCGAAATATGCTACATTAACACTACGCCATTGTTTAATGGAAAACTAATTTTCTATCATAAAAACGTCAAAATTGCTCATTCACTACAAAATAAGCTAAAAAATGGAGGAAACAACTTAAATGGAAACTTTGACAACCCTCTCTCTATTCGAAATTTATAATCATGTTAAACGAACCATTAACTGTCCCGATCCTATTGTTTAAAAAAGCCTAAAGTCTCGTGCGATGCAAATGTTATAAAAACGACAAAGATGAGTAGAATAATCCGAGTGAACTCTGAAAGAGTAGCATTATTTCATCACTGATATTCAGAAAATATTATTCTACTGATCTATCGCTAAATATTAATACTATGTAATAGTCCTATTCTCACATTTAAGCTTTCCTTAATTCCTGACCACTAACAATCAGTTCTGTTTGATTTTCAATGCTCAACCTACAGGTTGAGTGTTGAAAATTGTCAAAATAAATTTTAGGTAAAATATTGCAAAATTAATAGTTTTACCATCAAATCTTTTCTAATTCATTTTTGAACGAACAAACGAAATAGTTCTACAAAGATTTCGTTCGTTCGTGCAAAAATGCCTTTTGCTAATTAAAAAAAGTATAGGAGTATTGGTAGAGTCAATGGGCAGCGATGAAAAACTAAAATGCTTCTTGGGTTCGATGGTAGTCAGGTCTAAAACACAAACACGGTTATCGTTTCATTTTCTCCTCTCACGATCATGGAAACTACAGTTAATTAATGTTTTAGCATATTTGTTTAATAAATTCTACCCGTGATATCATTAAATTTTTTATAAACCATACCCGCAGTAACTGTTAGATGAACCCTACCTGTGATATCGTAAATGACTTGTAATGAAAATAATAAATATTATTTATAGATATTATTATATTATGGAATATAAACAGGAATAGATTAATAAAAGGATTTTCTTTGCTAAAAGAAGAAAAAATAACTTCAGAAAAAAAAATTAGTAGGAAATTTATATCGATTCATTTATACTTAATTATTCCTACCAACATGCACATATTTTCGCCATCACCACTGCACGCGCGTACTCACACACACACGCACACATACACACACATATTTATAATATATATGATAAAATATTGTTTTAAGTTATGCTAGCGGAATTGCTACTCAAACGCACAACACACACACACACACACACACACACACACACACACACACACACACATATATATATATATATATATATATATGTTTAATCGTTTCACCCCAAGCAAGGCGGGAATGACTCTATACCCAGAGGATTACAGAGAGTGGAGGGGAGAGAAAAGACTGGGGTATAGGGGGACCAAGGGAGAGATAATAGTTGAACGGGGTTGAAGAAGATAGAAGATGACGACCGACGTTACATTTAAATATTTGAATATTGTAGTTATCAGAGAAGCAAGTAAACGGAAGGGAGTTCCTCGGGTCGGAAGTGCGAGAAAATAAACTGTTGGAGTAAAAGTGGCGGTTACATTTAACTAATTCAGCAGTAAACGCGTGGGACCTAGATGCCAATCTAGTAGCACACTTAATTTCACGTAGTCCAGTCACCAGGGAAAAAAGCTCGTCAGAGCAGTTGCCATGAAAATATTTATAGAAAAGACAGCGGGAGACCATGTCATAATGGTGAGAATGTGACTGAAGTCGAGATGCCAAATCAGGATCGATTAAATTGCAGATCCTTTTTTGGATCTTGTTAAGAACCTTGAGATGAAAAGCAGGGACACCAGACCAGATATGGCAACAGTATTCAATGCACAGACAAATGGTAGATTTTTAAATGTCCAAATCTTCTGGTACGCCAGTGACCCAACTTTCCTTGCCGTAGATGCAGCTCTTGATTCGATGTAGACGTTCCACTTCAAGACATTTGAAGGCCCAGTGTGTTGCTTTCGATTAGTATAGCATCAGCCACGCTGATCGCCGCAAGAAAGTTTCTCGATGTTTGTGAAATGAGAGTAGTTTCGTTTTGGAGGCATTGAAATTTACGAGCCATTTCCGCAGTTATCAAGAGATTGGAGGTCTTTTTCAAGAGCAGCGGCCAGGTTAACTTTGTCAGCTCTGACGGATTTGCTGCTGAGAATTGGTAGTGTCATCGGCATAAATGCCTACTAGGGAACTGATGTCATGAGAGAGATCACTGATGAAGATCAAAAAATAGCATAGGAACCAGGATAGGGCCTTGGGGGACAACCGCGTTTACGTGGAAGGATCTGAAAGCAAACCCGTTCAAAACGACCTTCATTTCACGAATAGATAGGAGTGATTAGATTAAATCAAACAATCGTCCAGTAATACCGTAGCCCTGGACCTTATGTAGAAGACCAGCGTGCCAAACCCTGTCAAACGCCTTCGAGATATCTAGAGCCCCAGCTCAAGATTCGCCGTTATTATAAATAGCTTGATATATATATATATATATATATATATTGTTGAAGCTTGAATAAGCATGGAATAATAATAATACAACACAAAATGTACGTAACAAAATGTATTGAAACAATGAAAAAAAGTACACAATATTTACAGGTAGTTTTGGTATATTCTTGGGAAGACTGTTCCTGCAGAATGGGTTGACTAAGTCGCAGTCGGGCAGAGTCTCTGGATTCGATCTCTTAATCTTCCGTCGTCTTCCGGTACCAACCCATATTTATATGGTCGGTACTCCACTTATGTAAATTAGGTGTATCATACACAACATATATATATATATATATATATATATATATATTCAGTGATAGCCGTTACAATATCAGAGGTAGGCCTGACAAAACGGAAGGCATCTTGTCTGTCAGAGAGTAGGTCGTGAGAGGTCAGATACTTAACTATTTTTAGCATTGATTTGAGCCTCGGATATTTGGCCGAAAAGCGATAAGAGGGCGATTATTTGAAGGATCAGAAGATTCTCCAGAGTTTTTAAAAACAGAAACTACAGAGGACTTCCAACAAACGGGAAAACATCGAGGCAATATTTGTAGAGTTTGTAGAGAAATGGATCCAGTTCGGGAGCACATTTCTTTAGGACGATGATTGGGATCCCCGTCACCTCCGCTTGCCTTATGGGAGTTTAATTTAGAAATGATTTCTGAGACCAGTGACGGGGTTATGCGCATATCATTCAGTAGAAACTTTGTCTTATTGGGGAAATCAGGTGTGGGTACTCTAAATGAGTCGAGTGTTGAATTGGAAGAGTATTTCCCAGCAAAGTATTCAACCTTATCTGCTGTAGATATCAGGACATCGAAATCATTGAAAAGAGGAAAGATTGAGGATTGAGCCGCCAATAATCTCTAGAACCGAACTTGCAAGATGTTATACGTTGTTTCATTCTATCATTCTATTTTGAGGACACGCATTCATTATGAGCAGAGACAAAGAGACGTCTGTTGCAATCAGACGCGTCTCTCTGGTACAGCCGGAAGAAGTGATTCCTGTGGGCTATAGCGGTCGAGTATGCAGGTGAGAACCAAGGAGATGAATACGATTAAACTTGGTATATCCTTGCTGGAATGAATGCAAAAATGCCAGCTTTCACCCAGGAGGAGGCCTCAGACGCGCAAGTTTTAGCAAGATGATTAAAATCTTGGTTTCAGGGGATGTCATGAAGGAAATCACAGAACGAGTCCCAATCCGCTCGTTGATAACAGAAATATAGACTATTGGTAAGGGGTTCTTGGCTGGTGGGGGAGTGGAAAGAGATATTTACAGGCACTACCGCAGGATCAGAGTTGCCAAGAGGGCAGAACTGCATGGTACGACATGAGTCATAGATTGAGGTAAAATGAGAGCTAGAAGAGAAGCCTGACCACCAGGGTTACTGGGGAAACGCGTGGGAGATTGAGTGATTAAAAAATTCAGAGTTTGGATGCCAGTGAGGTCAGTGACAGAGTGTTTAAGTCAATGGGCATGGTGAGCATTAAACTCACACACACACACACACACACACACACACACACACACACACACACACACACACATATATATATATATATATTTGCAAACGGGTGTATGGAGTTGGCCTTGTCTATATTATCAGAAATACAATCTAGCACGCAACAGTCATGAGGAGAAGAGGAACGGTAGAGAAAGAAGAGATAACTGAGTTTAATAGACAGAGACAGACACACATGGAAGACTAGTCTGGAGATTCTCTAGAACCGGGAGATTTTCGCAGGCCATGCGGACATTAGAGTCCTTCCTGAATAGAGGAATATAGCCAGGAATTGAGATATATATATATATATATATATATATGTTTATACGTTCTTTTTTTATAGATCCAAATATTTAAGTGAATGTTCTGTTTATAATAAACAGTATTAACAACATTTACCGGCCTGAATGTCCGAGAAATTTTCATAGAACATATGCGTCCTCCGATAGGAATCGAACCTGTATCCTATACGGAACCGTCATATAGACTGATGTGTCTTAACTGATTGGACCACAGAGGAGCGTTCGATTAGCAACGTCGATTTTACTGCTTTTAAACACAATTCTCCATGATTTTCTCTCATTCATTCATATCTGCTCAATGCGTATCCAAATGTAAGCAAATGGCGTCATACATTATGAAATGGACAAAACAGAGCATTTACTTAAATATTTGTATCTATAAAAAAAGAACGTATAAACATAAAAATGTCTTAAAAATAATTGTCGGACTTTGTCCATTTCAATATATATATATATATATATATATATATATATATATATATATATATATTAAGAAATGGACAAGGTCCGACAATTTATTTATTAAAGACATTTTTATGTTTAACGTTGTTATTTATAGATACAAGTATTTAAGCAAATGCTCTGTTTATGATAAACAGTATTAAATAACATTTCTCGGACATTCAGGCCGGTAAATGTTATTTAATACTGTTTATCATAAACAGAAACATTTGCTTAAATACTTGTATCTATAAAATAACAACGTTAAACATAAAAATGTCTTTAATAATATATATATATATATATATATATATATATATATATATATATATATATATATGTGTGTATATATACTACAATTCAAAAGTTTGAAGCTACCTTTAGAATTATCATGGTAAGAACTTGACAAAAGAGAAAAAAAAAAAAAAAGTTAAAATAGCTCTTAGAGTCATTGAAAAAAAAAAGAATGGAATCATTTATCAAACTTATACTTTGAGAAACTTTTACAATGAATGCCAAAAATTTATGCTGCCGAGATCAAGAGGTTAAGGAGGATATTTGGACGAGAGTAAAATTTAATCCTGACATGCTCTTTTTCTTTTCGTCATAATAAAATTTGTAATAAAAATTACTAGGGATGGCGTCAGACTTTTGAACTGTTGTGTATATATATATATATATATATATATATATATATATATATATATATATATATATATATATTGATGCATGTTTCATTAAATATTATAGATGAGTTTTGTCTATTTATTTTAGGTAAATTCTTTTCATATCGTCTGATAAGCTTAATAACATTATCATTAAAAGACGAAAGAAAATCAACATATTGTTACATATTTTTAATCCTATCAAAGCTTCCGGCTTACATAAGCCATTATCAAAGATGACAATTATATTACAATATATTAACCAATACACGGACAAAACAATAATGATAGTTTTTTGTTTGCAGGGTGTTTATATCTATCTATCTATCTATCTATCTATCTATCTATCTATCTATCTCAGGCTGTTTATATCTATCTATCTATTTATCTATCTATAAAGGAAAAGACATATATCTGAAGAATTTTGGAGAAAACACCAACCACAACGTTATGGCTCTAATGACTATAATAAAGACATTCATACAAAAATGTTTTTACAATAAGATTAAATCTTCTTTGTAAATTTATAGCTCGGGACACTGTTTATTACGGGATGGAATGAAGTATCTGGCAAAAGAGCTTCAGCATTTAATGTTTTCCTTTATGAGTGCATCCTTTTCGTTCATTTGTGTGATCAGAAGTGCATCTTCTCTTTGGAGAGAATAAGATGCAAAAATCCACAACTTACTTCCCTTGTTGTTAATAATCCTTTATATCATTTCCCGCCTCCAAACATCGCACAATTTGCGATTGTTTATTTACCATGTGCGCTTCCTTCAATCTGTCGCGTCGCTGTACGTACTGGCTTCAGCTCGGATCTCTTCCAGTCATCCAGTACAGAGCGTGCAGCGCGAAGGCCTCTGTGGGTACCGTTCACTCAATAAAAACGTCGTGTGCAAGACGCGTGACTACTAGAGAGGCAGACCTCATTCTTCTCCTCGGTTTCAACCCAGATGTAATTTTTTTTTCTTGGCACAGGTTTTTCTTTTTGTTCAACAAGACCAGCTGGATTTCTGCGCCTACCGATTTATTTTTTAAAGCCCACACAATCAATCTACTTGTAAAATACTCGATGTCGGCAATCAAATTAACGCGATGCAAGGACTACAAAGTGGGGAGAGAAAACAAAAAGTGCTTCACATATGGCAGTCAGTAGATTTACGATGATTCATGAAAAAAATAACATGATAAAAGAAAAAAAATTGGAACTGATTACTAGGGCCGACTATACGCTTTCGCGTGCACATGTGTTCGACGTTCGAATGTAGGCAAAAGGTAGGTTTCAAAGATTGATATACAAAATATACACGCCCTTCTCTGAAAAAAAAACTTATGCTGTAAATATTCTCTAAAATAGATTTGGCTATAATAAATAAATGTCTGCTTGTAGTATCGTGACTATTGAATTGCCTACTAAATTCATAGTCCAACAACTCAGAATCCACTACTAGTATTAGTCGTAATATTATCTTGAATTCTTATTAGATAAAGCATTGTCAATTATTATTATTATTATTTTCACTAGTACGTCTTTCCTCTTATCTCTCTTGATTAATAGAAGTCACTCTATATGTGCTACTGGTAATATGTAACGAAGTACTGCTTAAACCGGTTCCACCACCAGGCGAGGCACCCAGTAACTCGTCAAAGGGAATATGAACCTTCTTTTAGAGACGACCGCCATCTTACACTAGGTCGACTGGGTTTCATAGCTATGTATGCATGCAGTACGGTGATGACACGGCGTCACTGAGTGGATGGCTTCCTAGACTGATGTCAACGACCAGAGCGGAGAGTACCTTGATTGAAATCAACGGAAACGTATCCCTGATCAAAGCGAGACCTTAAGTTGGAGGACTTCAGCTGTGGTTTGACAGGAGAGGGATTGCCCAAGACACACTACACGAGAATCAATACCTCTCTGGCTTTGAACCCAGATATGTCGAGTGAACTGGTCAAGTGTTCCACTGCACCAACGTGTCCCTTCGACCACATCGGGTCATAAGACTGACGATGGTTATGATTTCCGTTGCGTTTTAATAACGAATATGTTTTCAGCGAGGTTTAATCTAGCATACTTTTTTCTTCGGTCAGAGAAGATCAGATCTATCCATTAAGTTTTCATTCTTTATTTTTCAGAACGCCTGATCGACCTCCATCTTCATTTTATGTCCACATGCATTCTTCTTTTATGTACCGTGTCTCTTCAGGACGTTGGCAATCATAGCTCCCCACAATTTCCTATCTTTTGTACTATTGGTAACTGTCTATATTTCTGAGGTGAGGTATTATGTACACTATTTACATTATTCGGGCTATTGTTCGCATCTTTGTTGTCATATTTATCACAACGTTTCGGCCGTTGTACGCTCCGGCCTTCTTCAGGTGGTTGGAATGTCGAACTGAACCCTTTATTTCACTCGCACAGGGGCACATGGCACAGTGGATAAAGGCGTTGATTAGATCCAGCGACCGGACCCAAAGAGTTGTGAGTTCAATACCTGGTTAAGGCAGGAGAGGTGAATTAACAGGAGATAACTGATAACTGACATCCATTCGACAGGGCACATGGAGTTAGAACTGTCTACCCCAAAAAACGAAATAAAGTGTTCAGTTCGACATTCCAACCACCTGAAGAAGGTCGGAGCGTACAACGGACGAAACGTTGTGGTAACAAAGATGTGGACAATAGTCCGAATAATGTAAATAGTGTTAATAAATTTTGTCTTTCTGATATCTCTCCTCAAAGTTGTTCCTTGTTTTACTAATACTAGGTAGGTTATGCGTTGTTTTTCTCTGTCCCTCTTGCCTTCAATCTGTCCTGTGAGTTTCAAATTTTCCAAGCCCTGTTTCCTAGAAATTTCAGCTGTTTCTTCCCGATGTTAAATATAAGTATCCTTTTTGTTCTATTTTCTCTAGAACTTGGTCGTTTCTCACATGTTCGGTCCATTTGTAGAATTATTACTCTTCGTAATATGTGAGGAGAATGTTCAGCGTTCGCAATAAGAAAATTAAGGAGATAGAACAATTAAGGGGAGAGAACAATACGAGAATAGGAATTAAGAAGACAGAAGATAACGATTGCCATTGCATTTAAATATTTGAAGATCAAAGTTGACTGGGATGCAAGAAGCCGGGGGGTGTTCCACAAGCGAGAAATGCGATAGAAGAAACTATTAGCATATAACTTACAGTTACATCTAGTCCTTCCGCCAATCTGGTTTCCTTTTATGTGTCGTGTCTCTTCAAGGCGTATACGATCATGACTCTCCACATCTTCCTGTCCTTTATAGCTCCCAATAAGTTTTGACTTTTTGTTATTTCTCCCATACCCTGTTCTACAATCCATTTACTGAAGCTCATCAAGTGTGTTATGCGCCGGTTTCCTCTGTTCCTCTTTATCTCAATCTGTCCTGTGAGTATCAGATTTTCTAAACCTTCCTTCCTCAGTACGTGCCACAGAAATTTCAACTGCCTCTCACTGATGTTAAGTATAAGTTTCCTTTTTCTTTCCATTTTCACATGTTTGGTTCATGGTATCCTCAGTATCCTTCTGTAGGACCACATTAAAAATATTAAGGAAAGAAACACAAATGTGTTTGTGGAAGTGCGATCTTAACCTTCCTGGAGAAATTCAAACACAACTCGATAGAATATTCTAACTTTATTTCTTCAAATTTAGTCAAAAAATTCCATCAAATAAACACGCCTGTCCTCAATGTATAAAACCTGTTACTTTTGCAGTTACTTTTTATTATTTTGATTTTTCGATTTTTCCTATGTCTTCTCCGGATATCCTATTTGTGCTCTAACCCTTACTGCAATATATATATATATATATATATATATATATATATATATATATATATATATATATATATATATGCAGGTAAAAAATCCGTGGGTAATTAATCCAAGTGAATCCTATTAATATAAAATATTAAAACTTATCCCCAAAAGATTATAGAACGTAGAAATGAATTACATAAAAAATGAAACTCAATTGTACCCCATTTTATGGACATTTCGCTCCTCGATAAATTTCCTGGAGCTTGTCAACACTAAAACGTTTGATAATATATATATATATATATATATATATATATATATATATATATATATATATATATACATGTTTGGTTAAATAATTTAAATGTATTATGTCTATTTATTTTAGTTTTAATCCTTTCAAGCTCACGAATTGTTGGTGTCTAGAAAATTACTTAAGAAATATTCCAAAATTTTCTTTTAAATAATTTATATTTTCACGAGTACTTTCAACCTCAGCTGAAACCATCTTCAAGAAGTGCATATCTACGGATGTCATGCGTTAACACCGTAAATTGAAATATATTTTTTAACTCTGGGCAAGGCAGGTGACTTATGTAATTTTTTAAAGAATTTTTTTTTAGTATTTTTCATATAACACTTTGCTGCTACAAACATTTAAGAACTTGTTGCTATACTCCTAGTTGAGTCTATTTATTTTTGGCCGCAATTCTTTTGTAAAAATGGCTTCCAGAATTTTGAGTTTTTGCTTATCTTCATGGAGCAAGAAAGAAAATTATTATTTTCTTCCATCCTTGCATCGAGGGTAGATTATGCTCTTCCGAGCGCATAAATGTCTCACGCGGTGCCTGGTCAGAAAGATTAAATTGTTAACAATTCCTCCATTGCAGACACTGTCAATGGGTTAAGTATTACTATATATAAATATAAGAGTCTTTTTTTTCCCGATTCCATAAGAATTACATTGTCACTTCCCAATCCGGAGTCGCTTCAGCTTAAAAAACACTATTTGGTATTTTTGAAACACTTAGGTCAAGTTTATTATCAATCGAAATCCAGTAGGAACAATACTTTTAAAAAATCATGATGTATTGGTAATATCTTTCCGTCCAGTAACCCTGAACATCTCAACCGATTAACTGTCTAAAGAAATTGTTTTAAATATAAAGGAGGCGTCGATCTGAACATTGACCTTCAGCGTTTCACCAAAATAGACAAGCAGTTTTGTATTGTGCTTCCTTTCAATGTTTACTTTATTCTTATGTAATAAAGGTAATGTTCAATCCTTTTAATTTGAGTCTATCATTTGCCTGATATGCCATAGACCTTTTCAGAAAACGGAGATCGATTGCTTATTCACTTCCGCAAACATGTACAGAATTCCATTAATGCATATTTTTAACTACAGCATAAAGATTGTCTGGCTGGTTTCAGGCCTAAAAACTGCCAACTAACCTTTCTTCATAAATATAATTTATTAAAAATCCCAGGATCCATTATTCTTTACTACAAAAGCCATTTTATCCTTTAGAACTTATCATTTAATATCTTCTATACCAGTTAAAAAGAAGTGTCAAACATGCAAATTACAAATTGGAGGCCAAGTACAAAAATTAAATATCTAGGAATTGTTTTTCAAAACACCATTGAGTGAGATTGTGTACTGTGTGACTAGAGCGGATGAGTAGAATTTTCAAGCATTTTGCAAGGTTTCTGACAATGCTTCACATAACTTAAAACTGTGTGCCACCCATAGCACTATAACCAAAATACGGTTACCTACGATCTTTGGCAATATTTAAGTTGAGACATCGTGGGCAAGATTAAAGAGAGCGGGAAGAAGCAACTGGTGACGTTCCAAAAAGGCTGTTTTCGGGAGGAGAAGGTTCCAGGAAGAACATTTTGAAAGGTACTAAGAAGCCATTGTTTGGGGTAAACTATTTATGCCATTATTATTAAATGGTTAGATACTTTTCTGAACAGACCTTGTTCTATGTTTCTTTGGAAAGATTGAAAATATTTATTTGTTCGAGCTGGTAGACAGATAGAAAACAAATAAGACGATGTTAGTAGATAAACATGCAGATAGAGAGCGAGAGAAAGAGAGAAAAAAAGAGGTGAAGGAAAGATAATACGAGTGAAATGAAGAAGAAAAGAACACCCGGAAATACTTTCTGTGTCGTATTTGGGACACAGAAATCCGAAAACTTATAAAAATAGCGAAAGATGTTTTACAGAATCTATTCATTGTAATACGAGATGAGAAATTTTCGTTCAAAAAAAAAAAAAAATGTATGTAATATCTAATATCCTATAGAAACTTAAAAAAACAAGATATGTTACAGAATGCGAAGGCGAGCCCAAAATGGCAAACCTAACCGTACTGGTCAGAACTCTGACAACCCAAAGTGTGTAGAGGCGTATTGAACTCCATCGGAGTGGAATTCTAACCACGATGGATTGTATTTCTTTAAGTTTTAATATAAGACGGGAAAACGCGAGAATACAGTCAGTACAGTGGCAAGAATAAAAGCGTCAAGATGACTTGCCGTTCCAAGATTTCTTAGCGTGACATATGGTGATGGGGAAAAACTGAGCATTCGTCATCCTAATGTAGTTTTAGCATTGGAAGGAATAAATTTAGTGGCTGTGAGGACATTTTTTTTTTTTTTACTATGATTCCTTAAAGTTGCTTATTATTGTAAACATTTTGTTTATGACTTCAGCTGCTTATGTGTCCGTAGAACAATTCCAAAACGTCCCGATGAATCCTTAAATTCCTTTCTAAAGAAACCGCATATAAGAAGCCTTTCTTTAACTATCGTATCTGTTGGCTAATTAACTTCCCGCTCCCCGTGAGAATGACCATGCCAAAAACCGCTCCAGTTTTTTTTTTATTTTCTCACAGGAAACTTTTTAACTTCAAATTGGCCTGTTTGGCTTCTATGGATTAGAATTAACTGCTACATCTTTATTCTTGCTTCTTCCTCCTCCTCCTTACCACTTACAAGATGAAGATGTCTGTATGTAAAAATCGATATAAATATCTTTTTATCAGGAATTGTATGACTGATCGTAGTTATTTGAGTCTCATCGGGAAAAAGAGACAGGCAGAGATTTATAAATAGTAATGTTAATATTAGCCGTTTCCTTATAAGGAAACATTCAGTATTTATTGATCGATCAACCAGTACTACTGTCGGTTGAAATTTATAATATCTTTCACTTTTACATGAAAATAGGCTTATCAAGTCCAGATACGATAGTTAAAACTTTTCCAGTATTGATGGGAGTTTCCCTCCTAACATTTTGTTTGAAGTAGTGAGGAATGCCAACATCTTGATTATGTCATTATTTTCTCTTCGAGTTGCATGTGCTAGCCACTTTAGTTATTAATATTCTTAAAAGTACTTAAGTGGTGAGTTGTTTTTTTTTATTTGGTAGAGTTCTTTGTTTGTGATTCTGTAGCGCCAGTCCGCAAATTTCGAGGAATAGAAGTCTAATAAAATTGTCCGTCGTTTATTCAGTCTGCGTGGCAGCGCTGGAACCTGAAGAATTGCCGATCGAACACGAGAAGCCAGAGATGACCCGCAACGAAACACATGCAGATGAAATATTTGGGACACATAATGAGGAGAGAGTGACTGGATAACCCATCCCTCACAAGACATATATCGAAGCTTAAAGCACCTGATATTCTCAAACAGTTTACCCGTCTAGGTACTGACCAGACTCAACATTACTTAACTTCGGTGATTGCACGTGAACCGACCGTTGCCGTGGCCATCCCTCGAGATCAAGTATGATGGTATGGTTCCGTTTGCCTCAGTCAGTTGTGTTTGTTGACTATGAGATAGCTAATGAAACCGATTTTTGCTTGAAAAGTACTTGGACATTGAGGACCGGTTGTCCTGGATGGTGGATTAGGACTTGTTGTTGCCTTTCTTTTCGATGTCTTCTTTTTTCATCTAGTTCGGCTGATCGTTTGGATTCTAACATTGTTGTTCCATCCCTGAATATGGATCTCTAGAGATTCCTGTCCATTGTATTGGATTCCCAGATGTGGATATTGTTGACCATGTTCACCCTAGTCTATGAATATAGAATACAGCGCAGTACGTAATCTGTTCAATGAAACAACGTTAAAGATTAACACTCACGAGTCAGACACTCTACTGAATCTGACTACACGCCAATACCACCAGCAGCTGTTCCGTAATTCTTCAGTCTTCAATATCATAGGCTGGCAGTGCCTATTCGGGAAAAAACATGGCCACCTTTATACACGTCGAATTGAATATTTTGAGCCTTCTGATTGGTTAACCCTTCTATTGGTGAACTATAAAATGATTCAGTTAATTTTGGCTGGCTCACTAGTACACCAGAGTACCCAAAAACTCCAACAGATATCACTTCATCTTTTGTTTTAGCACTTCATTGAATCTCTTCAATTGACCTTTCCTTTTCCAATTTCTTTCTTTCAGTTCGGAGTAAAAGATTTGCTTCGGTAGGCGGGTGTCATCTATTCGCCCCAGGTGTCCACTCCAACAAAGTTGATTTTTTTATGACGATGGGTTCAATGCTGGTCATTTTAACTTGTTCCAGTACGCTGACGTCAGCTCTTCTGTCTTCCCAACTGATATTCAAGATACTTCAAAGACAATGCTGGTGAAATTTTTCAAAGAATTTTAGATGTCGTCTCAGAGGCACACAGTGGAGTTGGTACCACAACTGTCTTGCACACCCAAATCTTGGTGTCTGTTCAGATGCCACGATCTTGGAAAACTCTTATTTCGAAGGCGACCAAAAGCTGATCCTGCACATTTGAGACGGTGCTGTGTCTGATCTTGAAGGTCGATGTTAGAAGACAGATGGCCGTAAATCTATACATTATGTACATGGATGTTTACTAAGTTTAGCTTAATGCAGCACAGCACTAAAGGAAAATAGCATTAGAAAAACTACATTGCACCAGTCTTCCAAATCAATAAGATCTGGCTGCTTTAACATTCAGTTTTCGGAATTCTAAATTTTCCTGGGCTTGAATGCTTAACACCTGCATCGGTCTTAGAATTATTTCGACTACCATGTACTTCCATCAAATATATACACTGACGTGCCAAAACTCACGGAGTATCATTATGTAAAGGTAATGATAGACACCATAACCATACTATGACGCCAGGGAAATGCACAGACCGATATCAGTTGTGCGCTAACTTCTAGTGAGTGTTCACTCTGGTTAGGCAATTCAACGTGAATTATCGGACTTCGAACTCGGCACAAATAAGAAAAAACAAAATAATGGTCAAGTGAAGTCATATATAAGTATTGAGAAAACAATATATTTATGTAAAAAATGAAACGCTCAAGAATTCACGAGAACGGTAAATGTCTGAAAAGCCGGATGTCAAAATTGCTACAACTGAGAAAGAGAGAAAAAGTATAAAACTAATAGGGAGAGAGTATAGAGTATAAAGTGACAAGAAAAGGAGAAATAACCACGACATTTTACACGAACGCACACACACACAGGCGGATGCACACACACGCACACGCACGGACACACACACACACACACACACACAAACACACACACACACACACACACACAATGAAAGGAAAAAATCAATCTTGCACCGATTAAAAGTACATATATAAAAGAAAAACGAGAAATACAAGCAGTCAGTTGTTGGTATCCCTTGACGAGTGAACGGGGTGATTGCTGGAAGGTCCGTCTATAAAACTCTAGAATCAGGATGCTGTAGCTAATACCAATCATCTAAGCGACAATATATATATATATATATATATATAAATATCGAGTATAGATAGGAATCTGACAAAATGATAGGATAAAGAACAAGTAGGAAACATCTTAATCTAACATGTTTCACTTTATTAAATCTTATTAGAGATCAAGATATAAATGTTAAAAAAATGATAAAAAAGCAGAGACGCAGATTAATGGTATGTTGTATTTGGCTGTCTTTATTGGTTAGATACCTGTCAGGTCTAATAAAATAACAATAATATTTAAATATATGTGGCAAACATCCTGGACGCTAAAGTGTGTAAAAGTTAGTAAGATGCAGTAGGATGTTTTGATTGGATATTTATAGCATACTATTAGCATACGTTTAAAAAACTTCATTACATCACCATTTTTCAACAGATCCATTGATCATGAACCTAACTTATCTCTTCCGAATACATAAAAATCAATGTATATACAAAATATGCACGAGATATACTTCAATGAAAAAATTTTCAAAATATCTTGCAGTGTCTCACTAATCTTTACACACTTTAGCATCCAGAATGTTTTCTTACACTTATTTGAATATTATTTGTTACTTAATTACATGTGACACGTATCGAATCAAAACATTTATGTTTATTATTTTCATAAAAAGTATAGATGTATTTTCAACAATAATTTTTCTAAATTGAATATGTTGACAGGAATACTGCTGTAAATATTTAAAAATATGCATCATTCAAATGAAAACTCAACCTCCGAGACAACGTAGTTGTAGTGTGACCAACATAAATATTATTTTTTCTGTTGGATATACAATCTCCCAATGAACATTTAAATGTATATATAATGTTGGTTTTCTGTAACACATTAATTAGGTGAGGGAGGAGTCATTACGAATGATTAAATTGGATATATTGAATTTAATATAGTATATAAAAAAAACTAATAAACCGTGCAAAAATTAACTCATCCACAAAACAGATTTTCTACAGTGAACTAAAAAATATAAAACAAAGTCTTATTAATAATAACTTCCCTAAGTATATTGTTGATGAACGAATAAGATGTTCTATTAGATATTTTAATATAAAGCAAACAGAATATATTAATTCTTCAAATAATCCCAAACATATTAATCCTTTATATCGCAATCAAATACATTCTAATTATAAACACGATGAAAATATCCTAAAAAGAATTAAGAAATACTAATATATCCACCACAGATTCTAGTAAAAAATAAAATTAATTATATACTACAAAGGATACTAAGAAACTCCCACAAAAAAAAGAGAATCTTTAACACCGAGAATGTTAAACATCGAAAAACATAAGGAAAATTAATTCATTTTAATATGTGGAAATATCCACTCTTTGCCTGAAGAAAGTCGCAAGATCCGAAACCCGTGTTGCAAGGTTATGGACGATAAAGCATAATATATATAAAAAAAAAACACATTTTGACTAAAAACGTCTGCGGTTTGTCTCTTCTTTTTAATATATACACTTTTCTCTCGTTGGATTGGAACAACTATAACCTCTTCCTTTATATATATATATATATATATATATATATATATATATATATATATATGTTGTTGCATGGACGCTTTCGCGTTCTTCAGACAAAGATCTGATTTGTCTGAAGATCGCGGAAAGCGTGAAACGCAGGGTTACCAACTACTATCCATGCAACCGCATATATTAGCTCTATCACGGATATTGAGCACTGTCCACTATATACATATATATATATATATATATATATATATATATATATATATATATATATATACTTGTATCGGATACATGTATCAGTTTGAATTCAGCGGTTTCTTTCTACTATACTAGCTGCCACTCAAGAATACTGGCCCCAATATATATATATATACTACTGCTACGGGAAGACCCGAGAGTAAGACAGACCGTAGAGTCGAGTCGAGGGTGACAGAGTAAAAGGTTGTAGGTAACCAGAAGAGTGAGGGGTGAGGTAATACTGTTGTCGGAGTCACAGTGAACGAGCATGTAGACTCAGTAAGAAGTCATACAGCGATACTTCAATACCAAAGACTCTATATATATTTTACTACTAACCCGTATTCCTGGGACTACTAACCTGCTTTACCAGTTTGTATTATTACGTTAATACATTATTTTCCTATATTCATTCCTGGCGTTTTTTATTTATTGGTACCGGATTTCAAACTGCAATCCACAACAGAAAACATGCTGCCAAAATATACGCAATATATATATATATATATATATATATATATATATATATAAAAGAAGAGGGTGCCGAAAACGTTTTTGTAGTCGTAAATAAATTTATTGGAAAAAAATTTACACCCACGTAAGTAATCCCATTATACTTTAACATTAATATCAGATTTTACATTCGCCCTTTCAAATGAGTTTAACAAATCAATATTATTTTTAAAAGACCGCCATTCTTACTACAAACACATCGGGTCAGCTGCGACATTAGCACTGGTCGTAGTGATACTTGTAAAACTAATAGTAGTAGTAATAGTAGTATCATCATCAGCAGACACAAATACAGACACGGAGCTTTTATTTTCCTGTTACTGGACTTGTGAAACCTATTTTCCTCAAAAACTGTTTAAGAGAATGAATTTATAAATATCAACCGGCGGTAGCACTGGCTGCTCAGTCAATCAAGGCTGAATGTTTCCTGTAAAGAAACGGCTTATCTCAACATAAGCAATACCTGTGCGGTCAATACTCACTGGGCTTCGTTGTATATCTATGCCAACCTTAGTAAATAACAACGTTAAAAATCCTGAGATTTTACGTAGACTCGAACACCGCAGCCACTAAACAGGTCACATGTGTAAATACACATATGTCGTTTGTGTGTGTGTATTTATCCATGTATATCTCTGCATAAGTGTTCATCATATCCATGAGTGTATGGCAACGTGAACAGATGCGGCGAATTCAGTGTAGAGGTACTGGCGTTTGTAAGTCAGTCAGTCAACACACCTGCTACACATTAATCAACTTTTATTCGCTTTCAAAAATTCCGAATGGATTCTGACATTTTAATTCTATCCTCGACAATCCTTTTCATTCCGCGGAGCCGACTTGTCGCTTGATCACCCAAGTTATGCAACAGTTCCAAGGGCCTATAATTAAGGGGTTACCATTGGAGAATTACTGTGGCAAAAGTAAAAAAAAAAACGTATTTTAAACTTATTTCTAATCTGCTGGCAAGACATTAATGTTAAATTGCCTACGGACGATAATGGGTATGTCCCCATTCACATAAATACAGTAGTAAATACTGTATGTTGGTCTGCAGTTGGAAATTCGCCTCCAGCGTTTTTGGTCGAGCCTACGGGCTCGGATACCCCACATTAAATTCGGCCTTGAGTCACATCTGACCTCGTGGGGCGGTTGGTAGATATCCTGCAGTTGGAGATTCGTCTCCAGCTATGCTGGTCAAACTCTCTGCCTCCGGGCAGAGAGGTTCATCAGACGAGGCTATGTCGAAGGGCAGAGTCTCGTCTCGGGAAACAGCTACTCGTCCCCGTTTTATACGAGGCCTACGGGGAATTTTTTTTTACCGAACCTACGGGTTCGGATACACCTCATTAAATTCGACCTTGTGCCACATCTGACCGCGTGGGGCGGTTAGTAGATATCCTGCAGTTTGATATTCATCTTGTAATTCACTTGACTCTCTTCTAGCAATTGCTTACTTCTTCTACGCGCTGCTGGCGAATCTTATATGTGCTGTTCTTGTCCTAAGTATTATCGTTCATCACCAACCTTCATGTGATTATTCTATTCAGTAACCTTCCCTAGGTTACAACATTTTGATTTTCTTTTAAAAAATATTTTAGCAAAAGCAGGATTTTGAACAAATTTGAAATATAAAAAATGGATTTTAACCTAGAAAGATAAAAAAAACACGGAGACATTCGGCCATGGGTATATGCATATCATGTAACATTACTTAAAATAAAAAAATTCAGTTGAATTTTCTCGGAATTAAGGATGAAGGTCTAGAAAATTTAACTCACAAAACATAATGGTAACAGTAGCAGAGGGAAACAGTCAGCAACTTACCATCCCATCAAATACAGACACACAATGAGGAAAGAGAGCCTTGAGAATTTAACACTGACAGGAAATGCCAAAGACAAAAGAAGTAAAGATGAAATGGCGAATAACCTATTTAACGAATTGATGGCAAATCAAGGACAAAGAGGGATAGTAAAAGAGAAAAGTTAGAGCAAGAAAAGTTAGGAGGTTATGGAGAGCCGTGATCACCCACCTCCTGAAATAACATGGCAAATAAAAGATCACAAAATACGCAATTAACAACAAATATGTATGTACCGCCAATAGCTTAATAATTAGTTATAGTTTTAATTTATGCCCATTTAGGTGTAGAGGAGAAAGAGAGTATGTAAGGCCTAAGTCGCCATTGTTGATGCAAATTTGTTCTTATTTAATGCTTTTGTAAAAAACAGATTCCCTTAATGAAACGGGAAACTGATTAGTTCTAATGATTAGTAAAGATCCTTGGAAACCTTTAGACAACGTAAAATATTATTATTTACAATATTCAGTTACTTACTGCGCCAATAGAGTTTTATGCAATGGAAGAACGGACAGTAAGTGAAAATTAAGGAAAATTTTCAAGCACGCCTATTTTCACACACACACACACACACACACACACACACACACACACACACACACATACATATATATATATATATATATATATATATATATATATATAAAGTTTATCTTTTTGCTCTATCTCCTAATCCCTGCTTGGCCAGTTATTTACACAAGCTCGTTAGGTATGTTTTGCGGTGCTTTCTTCTCTCCCTTCAATATGTCCTGTGTGTCGAAAATTTTCCAACCCTTCTTTCTTCATTATATGCCCTAGTACTTCCAACAGTCTCTTTCCGGTGTTACGTATAAGTGTCCCTCTTGTTACCATTTATTTACACTCACTGTACCCAACCGTAGTCTCTGTTGTAAAATGTTGTTCATTTAATCATGCATCACTGGAAAATCTCCTTAAATACACATTAGTTACAAGGAACAAAAGACATGACTGGATAAAATTTATGTAAATGTTGAAACGTTTGTGATCTATCACTTTCAATTATACATCTGACCATTATTAAGGTCATGGAAAGCTGTGTTTGTTATCCATGTTTTGTTTTGTTTTTGAATACTTTTAAATCGGCGTTTGCCATTTATGAGCTACTAACTTAAAAGGTTTGATGGTGTAAACGAATCAGGTTTGACGTAATTGTTTATATAACCATTAATATTTTATTAGGAACTAGTTTAAAAGCCACACTCCGTGTGGACTTTTAAGTTAGTTCCTCTATATCTAACTGGGCCTCTGGCCTAGAACTAAAGAGACCTCTGGTTCAGATTAGAAAAGAGCAATGATAATTTTGAAGAAATAACTTTGAATTCCTCAGTTCACTCCTTGGAACTTCAAAACCTCACTTTAACTCTGATTTGGGCTATAAATCCAATTTCGGACAAAAGCTCGATTTGGGCTGAAAGTCCAATTTCGGCCTAAACTCCGATTTGGGTCGAAATTCCAACTCACTACGAAAACTGAGTTCTTCAAATCACAAACTCAGTGGAGTCTCATTTGAGTTAAGTTCTTCAAATTACAAACACTGCTGAACTTCAAAACCTCGCGTCACGAAATCTCTCAGGAAACCTTTCACTTTTCCCCTAATTCCTTGGCATTTTGAAGAAATAAAATTCCTCAACTCACAAAATTTTGGAGATATTTTAAACTGAAATTAAAACAATTTTGTTTTAATTTCACAAAGTTTTTGTGTTACTTAAACTCAGTATAAATTAAAAACTTTTAAAAGGTTTTAGTTATTGAATTTTAATTGTTTCCTGTTCGCCTGGACACAAATCCCAATGCTAGATGTTCAAGTATCAGATGGTGGCCAGATTTTCAATCTTGGAATCCTCCTGATTCCCAAAAGGTATTGTATGTCTATGTAGAGCAAATGTGTCCCGGGTTACAGGAGTTTCAGTCACATGAACGGACAGAGTTTACCGTTTATTTATTTAATTCAACGTCAGTTTGGCAAGCCAAATATGATAAATGAAGAATGTATAACATCAGTAAAACAGCATTACGATAAATTAATTTTTTTATCTTTTTTACAGTATAGATCCCAAATTACAAGCATTTAAAACTGAACACAGAATATATAAACTTCAGATACAATTGAAATTAATTCGTGGTCGTTACATGCATTTAATGTTTCACTTCCCATGCTGAAAATCATATCTCTCTCTCTCTCTCTCTCTATATATATATATATATATCTGTGTGTGTGTGTGTGTGTATGTGTGGTTGTTTGTGTATAAAGCATTTAACTGGTCAAAGTTTGAGTGTTGATTTTAAAGTAAAGTTCGACAAATTAGCCTTGTGAAAAAAAAAATCCGTACCACTGAGACAGCCATTTTTTTTTTTTATTAATAATTTCTCCAATTAATTAATTAATTTATTTTTATCGTTTTTGTTTTGGTTGCAAAATTGGCACCGATTTTCAGGGGTACCTAATTTTCGGTCCTCGCCCCGTCTTCGCCCTGCGTTGCTGATCATACGTCTGGTAAACACAAGTGAATGACGATAAAAAAAAACAATAACAACATCGACTAAAGCAACTAACTAATACAACCATAGCAATTACATCATAACAAGACGATATTGAGAAGCGGAAAGCAAAAGGCAAAACAAGAAAGTATCAGACGATAAAAAAAGAAACAAAATAGTAGAACGAAGAAAAAAAAAGAAGCGTTACAAATTTATCAATTAAGGGAATAACTCACAAAAATAATTAAAAAAAAAAAAATGAAGAGGACGAAACGCAGAGACACACCAAACCCAATCAACCGGAAGTACACTTAAAATATTTCATGAGTTCCGGAAATAAATAGTTATAAAATCAAAATAAATTTCTTTCTTTCTTTCTTTCTTTCTTTCTTTCTTTCTTATATTTTATTATTTTCCTGATCTTTCTATGTCATTTTGCTATTAACGTTTTTCTTTTTCCTTATATTTTAGTTTTCTTTCTTACATTCGATTATTTTGCTGATTTTCTTCTTTCGGTTTTTTGATCTTAACGTTATTTTGTTTTTCTTTATGTTTTAATTTTCTTTCTTCTTTAAATATTTTATTATTTGGCTGATCTTTCCTTGTCTCTCGTCCTTTTGTTCTTAATGTTTCGTTTTCTTCATATTTTATTTTTCTTTCTTTCTTCTTTTCCTTCTTTCTCTCGTTCTTACTTACATTTTATTATTTTGCTCATATTTTCTTGTCTTCGACCTTTTGATCTTAACGTTTCTTTCTTTTTTTTATATTTCAGTTTTCTTACTTTCTCGTCATTTTACTCTTGATGGTTCTTTCTTTCCTTATATTTTAATTTTCTAAAAGCTACAACAATCTCAGAAAGACATATCCAAACCATCGCTTTCTTTCTCTCTCGCGCGAAACTTTCACCCCCACCAACCACAGAGTTACCAATATATCATTACTCACTGCAGCCCTTTCTAAACACTTCCCACTATAGAGCACGGAATTGTGTTAATAACTGTCTACATCTATCTACATTGATCAACATTTCGCTTCTCGTATTTCATTCAAACCTAGAACGCACTTATAAATATGGACCGACACACCCTAACGCCTTTGTCGACGCTATTTTCGCCTGATCTATTCGTCAGTTTCATTCACTAACAACAAGTGTTTCACTCGCTGGAAAATTTATGTCAACTCCTCCAATTTTGACGTGATTTGCATGGCGCTGTGCGTGAATGTCTATCGTTCTGACGTCACTTGGACCTCATAAATACGTCATGGTTGCTCAGCCGCGACGTATGAAAGAACAAAAATGAAGAAAAATAAAACTAAATGTAAAGGAGACCATCTTATTAACGGACAACCGGCACTTGAGACAAAGACTGAAATAGTTTTGATGATAAGTAATTGAATGAAAAGCCACGTGTCTTTGTCTCTTTGAAAATATTTATAGAACGCACGCAAGTACGGAGACGCAAAAATATATGTGTATACGTGTACGGCTGAATACATAAACACACACACATACATACATATATATATATATATTGAGTATATATATATATATATATATATATATATAGGGTATACATATATATATTTTAGCAGGGGAGTATATATATATATATATATATATATATATATATATATATATATATATATATATATATATATATATATATATATATATATATATATATATTCTCCGTACACGTATATACATATATATGCTAACCAGACGCTTCTCTGTGGTTGAATAGTAACAGCATGTCCGGCTATATGACGGTTTCCATAAGCGTTACATGTTCGATTCCTGTCGGAGAACGCATATTTTTTTACGAAATTTCTCGAACATTCAGGCCGGTAAACGTAATTAATACTGTTTAATTAAAACAGACCGTTTACTTAAATAAATTATATTTATAAAAATAAGGTATAAACAGAAAATATATTAAATAATTGTCGGGCTTAATCCATTTCATAATACACACACACAAACATATATATATATATATATATATATATATATATATATATATATATATATATATATTAAGAAATGGACAAAGTCCGACAATTTATTTATTAAAGACATTTTTATGTTTAACGTTCTTTTTTATAGATACAAGTATTTAAGTAAATGCTCTGTTTTTAATAAACAGTATTAAATAACATTTACCGGCCTGAATGTCCGAGAAATATATATATATATATATATATATATATATGTGTGTGTGTGTGTGTGTGTGTGTGTGTGTGTGTGTGTGTGCGTAAAAATACTGATATAAATAAAATAAATCTGTAAAGAAAATATAAAGAAAAGAAAAGAAAAAAATGGTACCTTTTCTGTACCAACGCGTTTCGTTCCTTGAAAAATCTTTAACATTGTAAAATTCAAGCAACGAAACGCGTTAGTACAGAAGTATTTTCCCACATATAAAAGATCTTCCAATAATTTGGACCGATTTTAAATGTGAGTTAAGTTTAAGCGTCTAATGATTTTTTTCTTTTTCTTTCAGATTTGGCGGACTTTCGGGCGATATTATTTTTCACACATAATTGCCATCACTTAAAAACATGATACAATAGAGAAATAAATGAATTTTTACCAATAACACTGATTTATTTACTGCTGTCTTTGAGCAGTTTTAATGAAACACCCTTATATATAATCCGTATTAATGAAACACCCTTTATATAATATATATATATATATATATATATATATATATAAACAAGTATATGATTGGTTTATACGGAATAAATTCCAATAACCAAACAATTACTATTCTTAAAAGAGTGCTCAATACAGAGTAGAGCAGATATAATTATTTATTTAAAAATTATAACATAAATATGTTATAAAATCACTACAAAAATAGCCATTTTATTTCAACACCTCCGGTGTCTTATCAAGTTGAATGTAAAATAAATCGTTTTAAAAGTGTCAAATTAATAAACGATCCTTCGTAAGGGGAAACACTTTTACAAAAGCTAGAATGACCAATCAAAACACAAGTATAGGAGAATTAAAAAATACTTGACAACGAAGTAAGGTATTAAGAGCTTTAAGGTTGGGGTTATACCAAAATAGAATTTATTCTAACCAATAAGTATTAAGTTATATGATAAAATTTGATATTAAAATTAAAAGTAAAAAATTACCAATTTTAAAATCTAAATTTAATCTTTATTAAGTTTAAAATTATAAAATTACTGAGAAGAAAAGAAAAAATATATGCTATCCAATTTATTTCTTCATTGAAATTACGTTAGAATAGACGCTCATATCAGCTGGTCTTCCCGACAAAATGTATACACTTTAATCCCAAATATGCGTATGGGTGTGTGGAGTGCTCTCGAAAAGTAATGGTTTCTATGTTTTTTCATAGAAGATACAATAATAACATGGCGCACAATAACGCCGTTGTATAGAGCAAGAGAGCAAATTTTCAGTTTCAAAACAAAATTTCGCTACCATTTTGGAGCCATTCTTCATTTCATGCGTTAACAGATGTGTAGGGTCACTCAGAACGTGACCCGTCATTGTCGACACTGTTGAAACGCGTCATTTTATATGGGCGCCATGCATGATACCTAACCTGATCAGAAATATCTAAACTGTCGGCTGTATGCAACTGCTTTCTCAGATTGATGATTAAACATGGTTTTGGACGAGAGAAGCGTGTAGACCTCAGCGAGGACCACCCTTCCTTGAACATCATAGACTGGCGCTAAACAATCGCAAACAAATAACTGTACCAGATAACAGAAACCACTTAAGGACTTTCAGCAATAGCAACAACTATAGTGGGAAGTACATGTCGCTAGAAGAGGTAATAATGACATAATTAAGATGCTGACTGTTGTAGCATACTTACGAACGATAATGTCCCCATTCACATAAATACAGTAGTAAATACTGTATGTTGGTCTGCAGGTGGAGATTCGTTTCCAGCTGTACTGGTTAAACTCTCTGCCTCTGGGCCGAGAAGATCCCCAGACAAGGCTTTGTCGAAGGGCAGAGTCTTGTCTCGGGAAACCGACCCCGTTTTATACGGGATCTACGGAGAATTTTGGCCGGACCTACGGGCTCGGATACCTCACATTAAATTCGGTCTTTTGCCACATCTGACCGCGCGGGGCGAATGGTAGATATACTGCAGTTGGAGAATCGTCTCCAGCTGAGCTTTATCAAACTCTCTGCCTCTAGGCCGAGAGGATCTCCAGACGAGGCTATGTCGAAGGGCAGAGTCTTGTCTCGGGCAACAGCTACGCGACCCCGTTTTATACGGGGTCTATGGAGAATTTTTGATCGAACCTATGGGTTCGGATACTCCAAATTAAATTCGGCCTTGTGCCACATCTGACCGTGTGGGGCGGTTAGTAGATATCCTGCAGTTGGAAATGTATTGTGGAATTCACTTGACTCACTTCTAGCAGCTGACTACTTCTTTTACGCGCTGCTGGCGAATCTTATATGTGTTGTTATTGTCCTAAGTATTATCGTTTATTACCAACCTTCGTGTGATTAGTCTATTTAGTAACCTAGGTTACAACGCCGATAATCCACACTAACTTAAGCAAAAATGCAAGGAAGGAAACCCCCATCAATACTAGAAAGAGCATTAACAGCTACCCGAGAAAACTATTTTCCTGAAAATTGTTTCAGGAGAAAGATTTTTTAAATTTTAACCGTCAGCTACACAGACTGCTTTATCAATAAATGCTGAATGTTTCCTTATAAGGGAACGGCTAATATTATTACCATTAGCATTATACTCTGCCAGACGTCTCGTTTTCGATATAGTGCATTCAGTAACCAATGATGAATGGAGAAATTCAATAAAAAACATTGTTTCATACGCACTTTAATATTAGACGATACTTTACTAGACTAGAATTGTAACAAGAGTCCCCAATTTAAGGCTTATTGGCGGAGATGTTTAATCTTCGATCATACCAAGAACATCCATCTTTGACATTGTGACTTTCGTATCCCACCCATAGAATTCCCTTCCATTTACTTGCTTTCCTGATAACTCAGTCAGTTATGTGACATGCGTGATACACGCTTAAGCGATCATGTATCTTTCGATATATGATTGAAGAAGCAGATTTTTTTTCCCGCAGTAGGTGGCCATTTCTTTCTGCGGTAGAGCAGTTGCCATCCAAAGCTATAGAATCCGGTCTGTCCTGCTATTTACCCATAGCTGGGTAGAAAAAGGGTATTAGTGAATATAATGGATTTAACTGGAATTCGAAGTCGGCTCTCCGATTTTTCAACCCGAGTCGCTATTCATTACCTCACCGTGTATATGCAACGTGAATCGCCATCTTCTGTCTACCTGAAAACACCTTTTGTCCTTTCCTCAATCCTTCCTCTTTGTCTTCTTTTTCACTTTCTCTCCTTGTAACCCCCTGCGTACTAGTGGCATTGGTGCCTTGCTTGGGGTGGAATAATTTAACTATATATATATATATATATATATATATATATAGGAATTTAATTTTTTGCAGATTAAGATGATTAAGATTGGCTGGAAACCATGAAACCGAAAGATAGTTTCACAAGCGAGACATGTAAGAAAAAAAAATTGTCAGCATAGAATTTACGCCTGCATCCCGCCAGCTCGACTGTAAATTGTTGAGACCTAGTCGCCAGTCTAGTACTGCGCTTAAATTCGAAGAGTCTATGCACCATAACGAAGAGCTCATCAGAACAATTAACATGAAAATATTTATAGAAAGGCAAATAGATTCAACCTTCCGGTAGTGGAAAAGTGACAGTAGCCGAGATGCTAGACTGTGGCCAATAATATTGCTGATTCTTCTTTTGATTTTATCAAGGAGCTCAAGGTAAGTAGCAGGGATATCGGACCATATCTGGCAGCAATATTCTAAGCATGGACGAACGGTAAACCTATAGATATGTAAGATAGATTCTGGAGAGAAAAACCGTCAAGCACGACACAGTGAACCAACCTTCCTGGAGGCTGACCTAGCAATGGATTCAATATAGTCTTTGCACTGCATGCTAGCCGAGAACGTTAGTCCAAGAAGGTCATTTTCCTTATTTCAATGTTTTACAGAAAAATGGATATTCATATGCACGTATGTATGTATGTATGTATGTGTGTATGTGTGTGGGTATTTACAGATATCATTTCTGCAAATTGAATTGTAAGAGCATAAGGTATATTCCGTCATTAAAAAAAACTCTCTGAAAACACCTTGCGCCTTATACTCTAATTATTTGGTTTGGATTATAAACTAGAAATTAAATATACTGCGTCATATACTCCAATTATTCGATTTGAATATTAAACTGAAATGTAAATACACTTCCTCTTATCCTCCAGTTATTTGGTTTGGATATTAAACTAGAATGTAAATATCCTTCATTGACACACTGGCCCCCTGATAAATCCCAGAATGAAATATATACGATTAGTAATAATTAATTTTGGTTATAAATCAAATTGATTGATTGGTCGATTTTTGACGACTTATCAACCTTTTGTGGGTTATTTAAATCCGAAACATTATTTTAAATTGTAAGAATTATTCTTTTTTTTGAGAGTGAATATTGTATTAACAATTCTTTTTAGAATAACAATGATTTTTCTATATGGAAGTCCTACTATTTAACCCATAGTTGGAGGGAGGAGATGGATTCATACCTTTCCCAAGGCTAATTAGGCGTAAGTGAATGTAACGAACCCGACTGGAATTCGAACTCGTGTCTCCGATTTCTCATTCCGGATCGCTATCAATTACACCATCCGCACATCCTATATTGCATCGTAAAAGGTATATGTTATGGAAAAAGCGTATCCTAAAAATCAATGAATAAAAGAGAAATAATTTGTACGAATTCTTTTGGTGTTTAGAAGAAAAGAAACGACCAATGAAATTCAATTAAGCATTCTCTATCTTGTGCTTATAATATTTGTCCAATTTATGCGAAACAGTTCGCTAATAGAATATTGAAAACTACAAAAGGCCGCAGACGATAATCTGAATAAATGGACGCACACTTTAACATATTGTTTCATTGTCATCTTTATCACGTTTTTACTCTCAGCTTTTTAATAAATCATTCAATGAAAAGTATTTGAGAACTTGACGAAACATCGCTTATGTGATTGACATTATTTCTCTTATTATTTGGTTTAATTATATTTGAAAATATGTCAAATAACCAAGACAAAATTATATTTGGCCGAATATTGAGTAAAACAAAATTCTGTAGAAATGAAAAGCACATTTTCAAAAAGATTTTTCCTCCAATAATACAAAAAAACAATCGATTTTTTTACTTATTATTTATTCTTTTGTCTCTGACAACATCATCTGAATACATATTAAAATCGTTTCAACGATTTGTCAAGTTAGTTGGAAAGAAAATATAGCAATGCAAATCACACAGATAAAAGTTAATGTTATTAACTGAAACTATGAGAAATAAGAAATTAGTCTTAAAATGAATTAATATACTCTTTATTTAATATACAGCGATGTGAAAAACTTCTGGCCACCTTGGTAAATTAATTACATTTGTTTATTTTACCCCCCAAATCGAGAGTGATTGCTATTATGTTTTTCTCGGTACATTTTATGATATTTGAGGCCTAGAAAACAAGTTGCTGCATTTTTGTTGTATAGTGGATGATAGAACATCTTAAGTAATGCTGAAAAAACCCATGCAAAAATACTGTGCCGCCAGTGAAAATGTCACCCTTCAGCTCTTTTTCTTAAATTAAAAAGGACAATAATTCGAATATGAGTGAAGATAAGAAAACGCGTGCGATTGGGAGTAGATAATTTATTTTATTCCTTAGCGTTAGAAAGTATAATTTTGTAGAAAATATGCATCCTCCGACAGGAATCGAACCTGTATCCCATAGGAAAACCGTCATTTGGTCAGTACTCTGTGGCCAAATGAGGCCAAATGACAGGTTCGATTCCTGTCATAGGACGCATATTTTCCAAGAAATTTCTCGAATATTTAGGCCAGTAAATGTAATTAATACTGTTTAGTTAAAAACAGAGCATTTACTTAAATAAGATGTAACCATAAAAATAACATATAAACGGAATATATATATATATATATATATATATATATATATATATATATGTGTGTGTGTGTGTGTGTGTATAGTTGTGTATTATGGCAGTAATTCCTCTTTTATGCAAGTTTCGTTAAAAAAATAAATAAAAAACTTAACCGCAGTACCTTGTCAGTCGTTTTAATGAAACATATATATATATATATATATATATATATATATATATATATATATATATATATATATATATATAAATAAAAGAGAGAGAGAGAGAAGAACATGATGTTGCTGGTAGTGAGTCAGAGATAGACGTAGAAATAAATATAGTAGACATCTTGGATATTTTTCAAATTCAGAAACCAGTATTAAGATCCGTGTTATAAAATTGATTTAAAGAAGAGCAATGTAAGTAGAAAAAAGCAATAAATTTCATTTGCGAAAAAAACTCGATAAACTGTCTCGAGTTATGTCGAAAGGAATTTGAAGGTAAAGAGAAAATGCACTTTTTTTTGACGAAAAAGTAAAAAAGATGGACAAAAGACGAGAAACAAAAGGAAGATATAAATGGAATACATTTAGTCGTTAAAGTTGAAGATGAATAGGATTAACCCAGAATTAGATAGAAGCCAATGAAAACAATTAGAACGTAACAACCCCGAATATTAACAATAGACATTTAATCAGTTTATGTTCTTGTAAAGAAATAGTCAAAAGAAAAGAATAAAGAAACAGTAATGTTTAAATATAACCATCTCTATGGTAGTCAAAACATGAAGAAAGAATTTGGACATATTAACGTAAAAAGCCTGTCAAAGGCAATGGCGACCTATTTCTTTCCGAAATACTTCCGTTGGAACCTCTCACTACTTTTTTAAACAATCTAAAAATTCGTTTGTTAGTATCGCCATCAGCTGTCTCGTTTCCTTCCTAATTTCGTCCACGGTTTGAAATCCTTTTTTTAGCTTTGGGAAAGCACAGGGAACCAAATCTGAATTGTAATGGGAATGTAAGAACGTAATATGCATATGGACTGCGATGTTTTATCGAAGATTACTATACGAGACTTGAAGAACTTGTCAGGTACAATGCCATGATGGACACGAAGACAGTGACACATTTCACAAGCTCACTCAGTAATAGCTTACTGTTGACTGAGTAGCTCCGTGAGAAACCGAGCAGTAAAGTCCTCTCTGTTCGCCAAGTTCAGGCAAACGGTTCTAGTTTTCGAGACGGAGCACATATTTAATGCCATTGTAGTAAAACTCTCAACGAAATGGCAAATAAATGACTATTATACAGCAGATTAGAACCCGGGAATATTGTGGGCTTTGTAAACCAGAGAACAATAAAAATAACAGCCACTAAATAGTAAAGTTAATGTTATCCGTTTCCTTATAAGGAAACATTCGGCTATCTTTGGTCGAACAATCACTGGTGTTCTCGGTTGAAATTTATTAAACCTTTCTCTTAAAACAATTTCTCAGGAAAATCAGGTTTCTCGAGTCCCCTAAGTGTTATTGGTCTTTCCAGTACCGATGGGGGTTTCGATCCTAACTTTTTGTTTGAAGTAGTGTGGAACGTCAACATCTTGATTATGTCATTATTTTCTCTTCGAATCTAACGTGCTATCCGTTTTAGTTGTTGCTGTTATTGAGTGTCCTCATGTGATCTGATTTCTGCTATTTGATACAGTTTTTTCAAAGATATGAACAAAGCAATTCTGCTACCTACACAGACATCATATTGGTTCTTGAAAATAGATTTCGAACTCATCTTCGCGACAAAGAGTTTTACAGAAATGATGTCATCTCGTCAGAGAGTTAGATAATAAAATTTTATTCTCTAACTCTCTGACGAGATGACATCATTTCTGTAAAACTCTGTGTCGCGAAGATGAGTTCGAAATCTAATTTTATTTACTTCTTCTTAATGCACTGTTGTATTTCTTATTATTGTACACTTTAATTACTTGCCTTAAAATCGTTATCCTACTGATCGATTTTTTTTTTGTCGAAACACAATCTTTTTTGCTCTTCGTGTTCTTATTTATTTATTTTTTTAATCATTTCACCCCAAGCAAGGCAGTAAAGCCACTACGATGCAAGGGGTTACTGAGAGTGAGAGAATATGAGAAAAAAAAAACACTATTAAGGAGAGAGGACGATAAATTAACAAGAATATAAGAAGACATAAAGATAAAGATTGACAATGCATTTAAATTTTTGAAAATCAATGTTGTCCGGGAAAGAAAGTGAAACTCTCTTCCGACTTCTTTGCCAGGTCAAGACCAATAACATTGCAGATTCTTCTTTATATTTCATTAAGAATCTCTAAAGATATAGCAGAAGCGCTAGACCAGATGTGGCAGTAATATCCAAAGAATTCTTTAAAAAAATCTATTCGGTCTTAAGTAAACATTTGAAGGAATATTTAATATTCAGCATAAAAATTTCAAAAATAAATAAATAAATAAATAAAGATAAAATTTAAGAAAAATTGAAAGTTTTAGGATGAGATACTTATGTAAAATCCATTATTTCCTGATTTTAAAATTATAGAAATGGAGTTTTTTAATTATTCATTATTTTGCGTAAAATTATTGCTTTAAAAAGAAATTTATAAAACAAAATCTATTTATTGGTCAATAGTCATGTTTAAAAAGCATTTCGAGTTGACTTTAAAGAATTCTTCCATCTAGCAGAAACATTATGTAACAGACTTCTTAAAAACAATCACGATGTAAACTTATTTATAGATCTTTATTAACTGGATGTGTGGATGTGCGGATGGACAAAGGGTTAGCGCTACGGAAAAATGGGCCCGAGATCAAATCCTTGCCGAGTACGTCACGTTCACTTTCATATAAATACACGTGGGAAAAGCATGACTATCTTGTCTACAATGTTAGGAGCTCATTCGTCTTCAGGTGATAGCCAGTCTAGGAGAATTAGCTCCAAAGAAAAATGGGCTCCAAGCTATTTTGCCCTGCATTCACTACTGCTGTTATGGCTACAGCATATGAGGTACCCAGATGTGACGTGATGATTAAGCGGGAGGGTGATAAAATTATGTTAATTTTCCAAAGAGTATGAAAAAAACTTGGCTTTCATCTTCACCGATTAATGGGAAGTCCGTAAGCTCTTCTCCCATCACCCCAAGATTTTATTATTCATTATTATGCCTCCTCGGGGAACATAGGGCCGAAACAACACCTCTCCAAAGGATGCTGTTCCGGGCGATCCTTTGGTGCTGAAGTGTTGACGCAGGGGTGAAAGCAGTCGGCACGACATGGGCCGAACTGAAGAGGATCGCCAATCACACCAAGATATAGTTAAACCTAATTATATTAGCTTGAGGCAAGAGTTCAAATCTCTAAGGAAATCTGAAAAAAAGTCTCATGTCTTTATTGCTTGTGCCATCAGTTCATCATTGACAGAAGTTAGAAAAAATCAGGAGTTAAGAAAATGGATTCTCCGCACGCTGATTCAACCAAGCATCCGCCATCTTTTAAAAACTTCATTTCTTTTTCTATTGAGTTCCATGTCTTTTCATGCCGTAGGTGATCAATCCTTTCCACAACTTCCTATCTTTTGTAGCTCTAAGTAATGATTGTCTCCTTCCTATTCCTCCCACTCCCTGTTCTTCCATCCATTTTAAAAGTTTATTAGGTAGATGACTCGCTGTATCTCTGTTTCTCTTGTCCTGTAAGTTATCGATTTCTTCAAGCCCGCTTTCCTCCTTATGTGTCCTAGAAATTTCATCTGTCTCTGATTCTAAGTATAAAAGTGTTTTTCTCATTCCAGCTTTCCTCAAAACATACTCGGTACACACACCTTCCGTTCATTCTCAGCATCCTTCTGCAGAACCATATTTGTGTCGGTTCCCGTCTTAGGTTCATCAGTGGGCAAATTGTCCAGCATTCATTGCCATATAGGATAATAGACATCATATAGTTCAGCATCTCTTTTCTATTGTCTCTAACGAAATTTTCATGTCACTTGTCTTCAGTATGCCATGTGTGTATCAAATTCTCCAAGCCCTCTTTCCTTATTATGTGTCCCGGAAACTTAAACTGTCGATATCCGACCCCAAGCGAGAGTGGTCTTTTTTTCCCTTTCTTCTTTAAAACTTTCTCCATGCTAATATGTTCCCTCTATGATATTCTCAGCATCCTTCTGTAGAACTATATCTCTATTGCTCCCTCTTCAGCTGCGAGGAATTTGTCCAGCATTCATTGGCATATAGGAGGCACTATTTTTTTTTCCAACGACTTTTGGGCGGGAAATTTGTTACTGATTAAAATGGATTTATTACGAGACTCAGAAACGATGCACTTCGCAACTCGATGCAGGACAGCCGTCGATACCTCCACGCGAGTGCAATCTATTTACGAGAAAAAAAAAAGGTTTCGTGTTTGAAGAGATCCAAAAGGAATATCTTATTATTTATTTCTGGAATTTGTGGCTGCCGAATGCTACACTGAAAGACACATTGTAGGGGAGAAGAGTTCCTTTTTGGAGTAAAGACACTGAATCATGCTACTTCTGAAAAACAAAACCACTACTCATGTTGCAATTGCAACATATACGACCATAGGGATCGAATGGCAAGTTCTCTCCGAAACGACGTGTCTTGTCCCTTAAAGGTAGTGATTTTCTGAGCACAGCTTAGATGTGACACAGCCGAAAGTATGGGGCACTCAGTGAGGATCAAACTCACTACTCAGTCGTAATTCATCTAGTAAGACAAGCTTTCTAACCATTACACCGCGTCGAGGTACCACCTAAAAGTACATTTTTCTACTTCATGAAAACCGTTTTGTTTATTCAACGGTACATACAAGTACAATTATCGAAAGACTCTTGGAAGAAATTGTCGAATCAAGTTTGGAAACGTTCTTTTATAATGGAGTGCATAACTGAAAGATGGTGTAATGACATAGAAAACCAGAAATATTATTATGAATATATATGAATAAAAAAAAATGTCTGTCAAAAATGCTGGAAACATTTGCATCAATTTATTCTGTAACTAACATCCTCAGCTGACACGAAGTGGAAAGACTATTGAATTCATTGCTAGCTCTGCTTGAATATATTTTTAGTTTGTAAGAACTATTTTGGGGAAAATAATAATAGTTCACTGCTACAGGTTTTACTTATTAACTCATAACTGGCGCAGCGGGATTCATATCTTTCCCAAAGATATTTGAACTTAATTAAATATGGCGAACCCACCCAGAATTGGGACTCGGCTGCTAAGAAAATTAGTTCACTGTGGTGAAATGACTTTTCTCTCCAGAATCTATCTTCAGTCAGTTATGTGCCATACGTGATACACGCTTAGGCGATTATGTATCGAAAGATACATGACTGACGAGGCAGATTATTTTCCCGCAGTAAGTTGGCATTTCTTTCTACGGTAGACCAGTTGCCATCCAAGGATATAGAACCCGGTCTGTCCTGCTATTTATCCATAGCTGGAGGGAGACGAGGATTCATTCCTTTCCCAAGGGTATTAGCACATAAGTGAATGTAATGGATTCGACTGGAATTCGAACTCGGCTCTCCAATTCCTCAATCCGAGTCGCTGTCCATTAATCCACGCGCCTCCTTACTATCTATCTTACATATCTATAAGTCTACTATTCGTCCATGCTTAGAATATTGCTGCCACATATGGTCAGGTGTCGCTGATATTTACCTTGAGCTCCTTGATAAAATCCAAAGAAGAGTCAGCAATATTATTGGTCCGGATCTGGCAGTTCAGCTTCAATCACTTTCTCACCACTGTAAGGTTGCCTCTCTGGGTCTTTTCTATAAATACGTTCATGCTAATTGTTTGGATGAGCTCTTCGCTATTGTACCTAGGCTATTTGAATTTAAGTGCAGTACTAGACTGGCGTAAAGATCTCATCAATTTACAGTTGAACTGGCTAGATGTAGCCGTAACTTCTATGCTAACAGTTTCTTTTCTCGCACTTCTCGCTTGTGGAACTCCCTTCTGGCTCTATACTTTCCAGTCAACTTTAATATCCCAAAATTTAAATGAAATGTCAATCACTATCTACTTTCTTCCTGATTAATCTTTTCTCTTCTCGTTTATTATTAATCTTTCTGTTCCTAATTCTTCCACATCCTGTAACTCCTTGTGGCTTAGTGGCTTTACTGCACTGCATGGGATGATACTGATTAAAAAAAATAATTCTATGTGATTTCATGAAGTTCTACCATTATTTAATCCTATGGAGTCTTCTGTTCTGAATAGTTTTATTTTGTCATGATGCCTAATGTTTTTTTCATGTTAAAATCATATATTTTTTGACAAAATATGAGCAGAGATTTTTGTATTAGTTTTAAATTCAAATAAACTTTGCCAGTAAAAACAAGAAGATTAAAACCAATTTGAAAATTTTCAAATTTTTAGAATTTATGCATATAGCTAAATAGAACTGATTGATTGACTGATTCGTTCTCTATGGCTTATCAGCCCTTTGCATATTATTTAAAGCTAGAAAATATTTTTAGATTATAAGAACTATTTTGGGGAAAATAATAATAGTTTACTGCTACAGGTTTTACTTATTAACTCGTAACTGGCGGCTGGATCGGGGAGAAGAAGTGGATTCGTATCTTTCCCAAGGATATTTGCACAATTAAATATGACGAACCCACACAGAATTGGAACTCGGCTCTCTGATTAACAATTCCGAGCCATTATCCATTACATCACTCGCATATCCAAGCAAACAGCACCTGCTATTCCCAAGTTGTCACCAATCTAGATACCTAACTGGCTCGATGTTGCTTAACTTCGGTGGATCGTACGGAAACCGGTGTTTCAATGTGACGTATTCGTGAACCTATCAATGCAATAACACACTGGCTCTATCCTTAAAGATACTACTTCAGCTGCATTAGAATTTTGATAAAATCCTTATTCATTACTAAACACGGAATGTGCTTCGCAAAAGCTTGGGTAACCAAATGCTTCCTTGGGTAAATGATGGCTTCCTTGGGTAACCGATGGCTTCCTTGGGTAGCTGAAACTTTCCTTAAAGAAAGAATTAATGGGAATAAGTGAAAATCTCCATTTTTTATTTGAGGGACTTTTAAAAATGTATGAAATATCCGGAAATATCCAAGGCTTGATAATGAACATATTGATTAATCTGTTTCAATTTGCAAACTTTTGGATAGAATCTATCAGTAACAACCCATGAAAGAAAACAAGAAAACACAAGAAAAAAAAAAAAGTAAATTTGTATCTACAATGAAATAATAGCGAAGAATGATTCCCATTACTAAATACAAACGTACATTCATGCATAAAAGTATGCATATATATATATATATATATATATATATATATATATATATATATATATATATATATATATATATATATAAAAAGGGAGAGAGAGAGGGAGATTTTGCGCCCAAAAAAATGTATATACATTTCAGGAAAGGAAAAAACTATAGATATTGTAATACTAAATTTGTTCAGACATCACGAGATAAATGCAAATTACCTTTCAACTTGACAATCACCAGAGATGTTTAAAATGATGCCTTCGTTTTCCAGACATTTATTAGTATGGCTAAATAATGCTTGGGCAGCGTTGTCCAGTGGGATTGCTACACATGTATTTTCAATTTCTCGTCTAAGGACTGTCAATTCAACCTGTTTTCTACAACACCTTTTAAGTTCCCCCACAGGTAAAAATCTGCAGGTGTTAAATCAGAAAAATATCGTACTCCATTAAACAGCGTTGTCACAATTTGATAAAACTACAAAAGAAAAGTTTTTCCTTTCCTGAAGTTTGTATACCTTTTCTTGGGGGAGGGTTGTTCTGTATAAGCACACGAACTGATTTCAGACAATTTTAAACATACATATTCAAATTAACTTTCGTATTTGATTAACAAGCTAAGAAAAATGTGTTTAATATTGTAAATGTTTCGCTATTTATTTACGCCACCCTAAAAGATATCTGAAACAATTTTCAGGGTCATCAATTCCCTCCTCAAATCTGGGTTGAAATCTCATTAATGCGTAACGTGTCATGGGCAAGCAGACGTGGTGATCTCCAGATCAAACCACAGATGATGTCCTATAATTTGAAGGCTCGCATCGATCACGGGTGCACGACCGTTGATACCTAGGTTGATTCTCAGGATAGTATGAATCAATTACACCATTTTGATAATCATGTACTGGTTACTACAAGACTGTCTTTGGGATCTACTCTTAGGCGTATATATATATATATATATATATATATATATATATATATATATATATATATATATATGAATCAAAATTATTTTTACAAATTTTGGGGCGGGTTCCTCACACCAAAACAAAGACAAAAGTCCATATAAATATATGTCTGCGAATCCTTCGTTTTTGAATTATTAAATTTAAAATTTACAGTAGACACTGTTAAAGATACATTTTAAAAATACTTTTACAAACTTTTGGCACGTTCCATGCAGTACTATGCGATGTACATCATGTTAGGGCCACTTGGTGTGAGCTGATACCTGGATCGTCTTCGGTAGCCTGTAGAATGTGTTCTTTGGGGTCAGGTGTAAAACCGGATCTCGGTCTTACTTGATCCATGGTTTGTGGTGTTACGGATCCTGTTTCTGTGACGTGACGATAAACAGCAGCAAAGGTTGGACGAGTCAGCTGCCTTTGGTCTGGGAGCGCAGTCCGATACAGCCGTGCTGCCTCGCATCCATGCGCTCTGCCGTATGTAAAAATCATATCTGCTTGTTCACAATATGAATATCCTGCCATTGTTAGATGGAACACTTCTCAGTTAACTCACTACTACACACGTTAAAGGTTGAAGATAGACTAGCCACGAATGTACATGAATGACAAACGTAACCTGCTCTACATGGCAACACAATGCCATCTACCGTAAAATTTCCTTAAACTTAATAACTAAAAAAAAAAAACGAACGATTTGCGGCCATATGTTTGTATAGATTTTGTCCTTATATTGGCAATTTTTAACGGCTACTGCTGCTTTAATCCATCGCTATTCGTAAGAATTGAGCGCTATGGCAGCGGTATGGCGTTTATATATCACACATATAATGCGTTAAAATCTTCCTTTCTGTACGCCGATAGCCTAGGGTAAGATATATATTCACACACACACACACACACACACACACACACACACACACACACACACACACACACACATATATATATATATATAAAATGGATAAATGCGTGTATATATATATATATATATATATATATATGTGAAAATATATAGAAAATAGGAAGGAACTGGTTAGGTAAATAATCCAAAGTCCCTTAGTATTTTAGTTATTATTTTAAAAAAATAGTGCTCAATACAAAAGTAGAGCATAAATATAATTATTTATTTAAAATATGATTCCAAAACGCTACATAAAAGTCTCATGTTTCAAAACAAGAAAAACTTCAATATAATTATTTAAATTGTTCCAAGCTCTGTGAAGATGGAACAGAGCTTATTTAGCTCAATTTAATTTAAATAATTATATTGAATTTTTCGGCTCTTGTTTTGAAACATGAGACTTCTTATGTAGTTTTGGAATCATATTTTTAAATAAATATATATATATATATATATATATATATATATATATATATATATATATATATATATATATGTGTGTGTGTGTGTGTGTGTGTATGTAAGGTGATACATCTATATGGCGTATATGCACACGTTTATACATAGATTTACATACACTAAAATACATATATTTGCTCAGGCATTCCCATGCTCCCCCGCGCGCACGGTATGACATATATACACACATACGTGCACTAATTTGTTCGCATAAGGTATATCTATACATATAGAGGCGTACAACCACAGACGAGTAAAACTCAAGACTTAACGTGTCTGCTCTGTGCTTGGAACACTTTACAGCACCATAACCGGTGGAACACCTGAAAATAAGGAAGTAAACAAAAAACAAAAACAAAGCGAAACGAAATATAAGAAGTTAAAAGAAATGAAGATATGTGAAGACGAATTGAGAGAAGAAAAAAAAAAAAGGGAGGAAGGAAAAAATTTGAAGAGGTGATATGACGAGAAAAGGCGGGAAGATGGAAAAAGCGGGCAGGTAGAAAAGGAGGGAAGATGGAAGAAACGGGGAGATAGAAAACCGGTGAAAGGGTTAGGGTTCGGAGCGAGGAGAATTAGTTTCGTTTAAAGTAAAAAAAAAAAAAAAAAAGGTTTTGACTTCCGATCAAAAGTCAGCAATCCCCGTAGATTTAGATACGATCCAGATGGAGAGAAAAAAAAATCTGATTATGGGATAATTCTGGAAAGGATAGAATCACATTTTTTAATTTCAAAAGATATGTGTCTATGCGCATGCGCGCATAATAAAAGTCCACAAGAGTAAAGTTCTAAGAGATAAACTGGCAGAAAACAAGTAGAGGAAGGAGTGAGAGATATTGATAGATATATTAAATGTCATGTTGGTATTGCAGATTTTACACGTACACATATGTACTGGCAGATAGGTAACAATCTTCCAAATAGATTTTTTTTTATTAATTGATTTGTTTTTTACGGCTTACCAACCATTTGCAGGTTGTTTAAAGCCATCAAATATTTTTTTTTAAATCGTAAGAATTTTGGGGAAATAATAATTATTTACTGACACAAGTCCTGTTAATTAATCCATAGTTGGGGCTGAAGAGGTGGATTCATACCTTTCCCAAGGGTATTTGCGCGTTAGTGAATATAACAAAACCGACTTGTATTAGAACCCGTCTCTCCGACTTCCCATTCCGCGCCGTTATCCATTACACCACCTTCATATCTAAACTTACAGCACCTGGTATTCTCTACAAAATAGAAAAATCTTGCTGCTTTGAAAACCGTTTTATTTTATTCTTGCTTTTAGCCGAAGCCAACAAATTGTGTCTAAGACATCATGAAGAATGAAGAGAGAGGGGGGAGAGAGAGGGCAAGAGGGAGAAAGAAAGGGAGTGAAAGAGAGACAGGTAAAAGAGAGAGAGAGGAAAGAAAGAAGGAGAAACATAGAGGGAGAGTGGGTGGGCGTGAAGAGAGAAAGAGAAACTGAGAGAGAGGGTGGAGGAGGGAAAAAAGAAAGAGCGAGAGAGAGAGAGAGAGAGAGGGGGGGAGAAAAAGAGAAAGAGGAACAAAGAGAGGTAGATGGAAAGAAAAAGTAAGGGAGAGAGAGGAAGAAAGAGGGGTGAGAAAAAGAGGAGGAGAAACGGGGAAAGATAGAGAAAAGAACGAGAGGGGTGAGGAAGAGAGTGAGAAAGGAAGAAAGAGAGAGATAGAGAGGAAAGAAAGAGGGAAAGAGAGAGGATGACACAAGTGAAGACTTGAAAATAAGTAGATTACTACTGAAATAAGTACTGAATAAAAAAGTTCATTTATTTTTTCTTTCCTTCACTCTTTGTCCCAGTTTTCTGTGTATTCGGATTTAAATAAAAATTGCCCTTGTAACTTTTACATACTTATAATAAGTATCTTATGAGATTAATATCTCGTAAGATATCATGCTTGAGTAAATGATAGATAGATAGATAGATAGATAGACAGATAGAGAGAGAGAGAGAGAGAGAGAGAGAGAGAGAGAGAGAGAAGAGAAAGAAAGGAAGGGGAGATAAAGAGAGACGGATGGAGAGAAGTAGACATTGAGAGAAAAGAACAAAAATAATAAGTGATAAATTGAAAAAAATGATCACGAAAGAGACTTTCATATACAAAATTGCCATTACCACGGCTGAAAACCGAAGTATAAAATTTGTGTTTATATAGAATTTAATCTCCGTTTCTCTTCACGCCTTCAATCAGATTCGACCCCACCCCACACACACAAAAAAATAAAAAAAAACAAACTTCAAAAGTAATATGGTCCCAGATTAAAAAGGGGAATACAGGTACGATTCTTGTCGGGAGACACACGTAAAATGTACTTAACAGATCAAAAAAAAAAATGTTTTTAAGGGATAAAAAAACAAAAAAAATGTTCTGAAGGAATCAAAAAACAAAAAAAAAATGTTCTTAAGGGATAAAAAAACACCAAAAAAAAAAAAAAAAAGCGAAAAATAGAAACATAGGTGAACAGAAACAGTTTTGTGGGGGCCCGAAATGATTAAAAATATCTCGCGTGTCTTATATAAAAATCTGAGGCATCTGCTCCTATAACGTTTACCTTGAAGTCGTAGACTACGAGTATTTGTAAATGGACTGACTATCATCATCATATAATAATTGTGTTTGGCACTTCGACGTAGTGTAATGATTAGCAAGCTTGTCTTGCTCGATCAATTACGACTGAATAGTGGGTTCGAACCTTAGTAGGTTTACAATATTGTATTACATACAAGCTAGGCTTAGTAAACGAACATATAATAATTGTCCTTGTCTCTCCCTTCGTTAGTTCGCACGATCCTTACGCCCTGCCAGTACCTCATAAATAATGGACTATTCCATTTTGATCGCGTGGAAAGAGTGGGGAGGGCACTACAAGGTTTCCGTGAGAAAATTAAAGAAAGAAGGGAAGATAGAAGTGTTTAAGGTCTCCTGTCAATACCTCATATATTATGGATTATTCCATTTTGATTGCGTAGAAAAAAAACATATCAGAGGCACTGCTTGGTTTCAGTTAGAAAATTAATAAAAGAAAGAAAGGAAAATAGACGTGTTTAATGGTTGTTTCGGTAAAACGGAAAGAGTTGTCAATTTAAAATCTTTTCATTTGTACCCACTTCTCAAAATAACGACCAGCATTCATATTTATGATTATTATTGCAATATTTTGTTAAAGTTGTTAAGTTCAAATATTCAAGGATGTGATAGGGGGGATTCTACGGATATTTAATTGTCGTAGAATGAACTCGCCACGAGCTTATTCTATCATTAACTTAAGATTCATCAAAAAATTCAAATAGGAAAACAGTTAATTTTTCGAGGGTATTTCTGGTAAAATTAATTGTAAATAGCAAGTGTCTTACGAGTATATATCATCAAATGCAGTTGGAGTTATTTACTAAGCGTAGTTTAGGTTTTGGCACAAGGTCACAATTATGGAACAGCCATTGAGGATTGAACTCAAAAGTAGTGATCAGTCATACTTGCGTCCATCAAATATAGTAACTACTAAAATTTAGTAAATTTAGTAGAGGATAATAAATTGTTTCTAAGACATGATGTTTGTAAATGACTCAGGTGAATCTCGTTTGAGGGTGTAAACGAATCAGGTTTGACGTCATTGTTCATATAACCATTAATATTTTATTAGCAATTAGCTTAAAAGCCATACTTTTAAGCTAGGCACTGTGGAGAGCTAATTGGTCCTTCGTCCATTTTTTTTTCGATACCCATATCTTGAACATCCCTTTTCTGTTGAAGTCTTGCATTCATATTGTTATGGTCCAGGTTAGGACAAAGGAAGAACAACACGAACTCATGAAATCAGGTAACGCGATTCCTGGGCGTCTCGAGAAGCTGGTAGCGAAATCTGGTAGCCATATCGAATTTTAAATAAAACCTCATGCTAAACGCTTTCCTCGCATATCCATTTATTCTAAAAATTATAGTTAATAAATAAATTATAAGTATTTTAAAATGGAGAGTTACTTTTCAATCATCCTGTACATTATTCTGCTTTCACAATTGAATACATGGTAGTTGATACTCACCTTTTGTGTATAGACATCTTTGTATGAATATAATTACTACAGGCGGTGATATGTGTGCTTTATGTAGCATTTTTAAAGTTTTATTTTGGAATACAGTTTGATGTCTTTAAGAAATTTTAGGATATTATATGGACCAATGTAATGAAATAGATCTTTCATATTGGTTGTTTGATTTTGTTTGGCGGTATATCAACACCTCTATGGGTTATTTAATGTCAAAATCTAAATATTTTGTATGTAATCTTATATTTTCATATTTAAGGTATGCTTTTAGATATATATTTTGTAGATCATAAAAATGTATTGGTGATAATTTTACTATAAAAGTGTATTTTTATATATTTTTTAGTTGCATTGATTGTCATTTTGTTATAAAATATGTATTGTTGGTTAAGATTGTAGTGACGAGGAAACATTCTCTTGAGAGTCGGTTCCATAGAACAGTGTTTCGCAGGAATAAGCTGTTCAGGTGAAACTTACTTCTCAACAGTGAAATACGGAGGGAATGACGGTAGTTTGCTTAAATGTGAGCGGCATTTCGGGTTTTAGCTGTGAAGGTTAGAACTAGCGGAACCAAAGAATGCAGCTCGTTCGAGCACTTTCCAGAACTTTAGTCGGAGACATTAGAATTATCGAGTTGAAGTAGACTTTAGAAGGAACCGGAAACCCGTACTTAAACAAGAAATAAGGGATAAACCTTTACTCCTGCTCAAAAGGCCGGGCAGGAGTGTGAATCAGATGATAGGAAAACCTATCTACTCCTATTAAAAGAAAAAGGAAAGTAATAATTAAAAGTTGTTGGTGGAGAAGTTAGAAGTATAGAGTTGGAGTAGACTATAGAAGGAACCGGAAACCCGATCCTAAACAGGAAACATAGGATAAACCTCTACTCCTGTTCTAAAGACCGGGAAGGAGACTTTAGAAGTATACAGCTGAATTAGACTTTAGAAGGAACCGGAAACCTAATCCTAAAAAGGGAACAAGTGTTAAACATCTACTCCTGTTCAAAAGACTGGGGCGGAGACTTTAGAAGTATACAGTTGAAGAAGACTTTAGAAGGAACCGGAAAGCCGATCCCAAACAGGAAACAAGGGATAAACCTCTACTCCTGTTCTAAATGGCGTGGAGGAGTGTGAACAGGACGATAGCTGAATCTATCTACTATTATTGAGGAAAAAAATAAATAAATAGTAAATAAAATTTCATAATTTAGGCAGAGACATTAGAAGTATAGAGTTGAAGTAGACTTTAGAAAGAACCGGAAGCATAATCCTAAACAGGAAACAAGGGATAAACCTCTACTCCTGTTCAAAAGACGGAGGAGGAGTGTGAACCGAACGATGGGCAAATCTAGCTACAATACATGATTTTTGCAATAAACTATTTAAAACCTTTAAATTGTTTAAACTTAAATTATCCAGTTATTTTAATTATTTTAATAATTACAATTCGTGCAAGTTGTGTAAATATAAATGCAAATGTATATTCTTTCGAATAGGGAAAAAAAAGATTCCTGGGTACTGAGGTTTACACCCAGGTTTTATTTCGAACGCATCGTGAATATCGTGCCATGGCGGTAAAATGGGATCAAGGCAGCGGTGACGTCATATTTTTTTTTTAAGTAGTTCACTCACATTTCTTTTGTCTTTAGTTTTGCTACGTTCCAACATTCTTAGAACTGTCCGCTTTCCCATGAACCCTGTTGCTTCTTCCCTCTCCCTCCTATCTAGATCACGCTACCTCTTTTCTTGTCTCCGCCCCGACCGCTTTTATTTTCGGCACAGGTGTTCTTACTTTAGCCTCGACGAAATCACGTGGTGTGCAAATATTTTAGTGAAATGGCGTTTTGGCGTCGAGTAGTGGGGAACATCTTCAGTTTCGGAATTAGGACAACTCCAAAGAAAGGATTCATCGGGGAAAGAAAATAACTGTGTAGTTTAAATACACAGATGCACACGTAAAGTATCAAGTGGATACACATAAAAATGCACAACTACTTATGTATAAGCAAGAATAGACAAATGAATTAAAATGGATTCACGTATGAAGATACACAAGCATATGCACGAGAAAGATCATTAAAAATAGCCATTTTGTTTCAACACTTCTGGTGTCTTATCAATTGATGGTGTTGAATGTATAATAAAGGGTTTATATATATATATATATATATATATATATATATATATATATATATATATATATATTATAGTTTCAACCTTTGGAAGTAAAGTCTGATGATCCACAGTCCTTTAAAAGTCTGTGGTGAAATAATTTATTACATGGAACCTTAAAGTGGTCTGTTTTTTTTATTTAAATTATTTGCTCTGGATTTACATTGAGCTCTCTGGATTTTATCCTCCTTGGGTGTACCCATACGGATTACCTAGTTTTTCATAATATATATATATATATATATATATATATATATATATATATATATATATATATATATATATATATATATATATATATATAAAAAAAAAAAAATTTTAATGTTATTTTAGTGGATACTTGTATTTGAGTAGGCGCTCTGTTTATTTATGAAACAGTATATTAATTTTTGTCTACCGGCCTGAATGTTCGAGAAATCTTAAAGAAAAACTTGTACTCTCCAGCAGAAATTGAACCTGGGTCCCTCGTGGCAGAGGGAACTATCGTTTAGCCTGGCTAAGTCAGTGAAGGAATGCTGTGCTAAGCGGTAGCTCGCTCTGCTCTGAGGGATGCAGGTTCAATTCCTTTCGGAGAACGCAAATTCTTATTTAATGCAAACATTCTGACCGGTAGACGAAAATAAATAGAAAATAAATAATAAACGGAGGGCCTACTCAAATACGTGTACCCACTAAAAATAACGTTTAAAATGATAAAAATCGGGCGGATTAACAAAATAATCTATTCTAAAATATATGTATAAAGCGTATGAGATAAATAGACAGGTTATTTACTCTATTTACATGGTTCGGACTGTTGTCCTCATTTTCATTGCCACATTCACGATATTTCGGCTGTTGGACGCTCTGGCCTTCAGGTGATTGAAATTTCGAACTGAACCCTTTATTTCCTTCACTGAGATAAATTGTTCTAATTCCACGTGCTATGTCTCGGGATCAGCTATCTCTCTTTAACTCAATCATCTAAGAATTTGTTTAAAGTTAACATCAAGAAGATAATTAGAGAACTATACTCGGAAAAATATCTGTGAATATGAAAGAGTTATGCTAAAAATAAGTAGACATAATGTTTTTTTTTATCACACACACACACACACACACATATATATATATATATATAAATATAAAAGTGAACATTGAAGTCAACACTCATAGGCGACAGTCAGTTTCATGCTGGATGCAATTGCGCCCAGCATGAAACAGACTGTCGCCTCTGAGTGTTGACTTCAATGTTCACTTTTATATTTACACATACGTTCTATCTCTGATATCGCTATCGTTATCACTTGCTTTGGGGAGGAATAGTCTAATTTGTTGGTCTATAAGGTAGTTAGGGAAACCGTTGTTGATTAGTGTTTGTTTAACGTTGTTAAGTTCTTTGAGAAAGAGTAGTCGAGAGGATGAGTTCTGGTGTGCTCTATTTAGAAAATCCCATAAATAGAGCACACCTTAAAACTATATTTCTTAATATATATACAATTATACATACATACATACATATATATATATATATATATATATATATATATATATATATATATATATATATATGTTTCAGAGTCTGTCTATATTTCTGAGATGAGGTATTATGTACAGTATTTACATTAGTCGGACTATTGTCCTCATCTTTGTCGCCATATTTGTCACTATTGTCCTCATCTTTGTCGCCATATTTGTTTGATCAGGAAATCAGTTCCTTAAGGGGCACTTGAACTCATAGATAATGTTCGTTCTTTGTAATTTTAACTTAGTTGGTGTGTTGTTATTTTTGAGGATAAGGTTGGCTGTCTTAAATTTTTTATACTAGATAATAAGTTTGATTTTTTTATTCGGATCAATAGGAGTAGTATATTTCATTATAATATGCCTTAGAGAAGATTCGTCTTCTTTGTAATTAATATGCATTTGTTTTTTGTAATAAATGTGTATGTGATTTTTGGCTGTGTGTTCGCTATCGTTATCACTTGTTTTGGGGAGGAATAGTCTAATTTGTTGGTCTATAAGGTAGTTAGGGAAACCGTTGTTGATTAGTGTTTGTTTAACGTTGTTAAGTTCTTTGAGAAAGAGTAGTCGAGAGGATGAGTTCTGGTGTGCTCTATTTAGAAAGTTTTTTATTACTGCTATTTTGTACCCAAGTGGGCATTCGCTTTTGGAATTAAGGTGGCACGAGTTTTTGCTGATGGGTGTTTTGTATAATGATGTAATGAAAGTGTTATTGTTGTGTTCCTACGAGGACATCTAAGAATGGAAGTTTGTTCTTTGGCTAAGTTCATATGTAAAGTTAAGGACGGAGTTTTTCTCAAATGTGGTCAAACCGGACTCATAAATAATTACATCGGCTACACAACCACATGTTTATCCAGAGGTCTTACGTTACACCTATCTGATCACAGCTCCATCAGAACACATTTAAACACACACTCAGATTTACCCGACACCATTAGGAACATACTAGTAGAAAACACAAATATATTAACTGCATCCACTTGCAAAAAAAGACTAAAAATAATGGAAGCTCTAATAATAAAAAAGAAAAAGCCAACTCTTAACAATATTAACTATGAACAAACCCACAATGTGCTAACCGTATTCGGAAAATAAAAACATACCTACCACACACTGATACATACACAGAACGCACACACTCAACTAAGCTGAAAATCGAATCATCCTTGATAATGGCTAAAGGCATAGCCGAAAGCGCTCGGAAATATAAAACATTCGGACAGTTCTTACACACCCTTTGTCCAGAAAAAAAAACCAAGAAAAATTAAATAAAAAGCTCAACCGTAGTCCCTTGTCTGTCGTTTTTAATGAAACATGCATAAAGGAAGGATTGCTGCCTAAATATACAACTATATATATATATATATATATATATATATATATATATATATAAAACATAAAAGTGAACATTGAAGTCAACACCAAGAGGCGACAATGTTAACTTTTATATTTTTATTTTTATATTTACATAGCTCTATCTCTGATATTGAGCACTTTATCCCATAAATATAGCACACATTAAAAGTATATTTCTTCATATATATATATATATATATATATATATATATATATATATATATATATATATATATATATATATATATAGCACTATAGAGACAGTCAGATAGATAGATAAGTTTACAGATTAATATAATAACAGTGAGTTAGTGATGTAATATTTTTGATCGTTCAGACGCACCTACCATTTAAAAACACTTGTTCGACCTAAGATAAAAATCCCAAAAACTGACGAAACATTTCGAGAGTTATGGTAGACGATGTATCAAACGTCACTCAAAATCTAATGCAAGTAGGTTGCTTGCTGAATTTAAAGATTAGCCATCGTCATGTTCTCAGACCCGTTCCAATATGACATTTCCCTACTTCGCGTAATAAATGAGCGCGAATAGATAGCACGTAACAGACTGGGTACTAGCTGGGTATGCATTTCCGAAAACAAAAACTTACCCATGCCTTGTCATGCGCACTGGTCGGTCATTATTAATTTAATGTCGGCCAAGAGAAAAAACGAAATAAGTTTTTAATTTGCACTCGGAACATTTCTGCTAACGAATCGAACACAACTTGAAATACGATGTATCCGACTCGGAACAGGTTCTCAAATATCATAGGGTATTGTTACTTGTGGAGTTCTCCTTCCGGATTCTTTGGGGAGGATTGGCAGTGGAGGAGAAGGGTTTTTCCCCGTCGGAGTAAATGCTGCGGTTGTAGCGTCTGTTACGTGCCGGAGGCTTTCTCTTCTCCCTTGCGTCCCCCACACCGTTGCGTAACATCTTTTAAGTAGCGGTGGTATGACTAGCTATGACTAGCTCAGACAAGATATGACCAGCTTAGACAAGCCATGACAAGCTTAGACCAGCGGCCCGAGTAGAAACACTCGGCCCCCCACGTTAAGGATCGACCTTGTATCACAACCTGACTCAGTTGGGGTGTCAAGGTAAATCTCGAGTATTGTTTCTTCTGTACGTAGATTCTATATAAATTTAAAGCTTACGGCCGCATCACGTTGAAACACCGGTTTCTGTGTGAGTGAAGTTAAGCAACGTCTCCCTCGTCAGTAACTACAGAGTGACTGAAAAGCATGTCCCTATTCTATGTATGATCGACTCTCCCGTTTAACTATAATTTTTATAAGACAGGAGAATCTCATAATTAACCAATCAAATATGGGCTTTTGACAGCGTTACCTTATCCCAGTTAATTAATTAACCAATCAAATATGAGCTTTTGACAGCGTTACCTTATCCTGGCTAATCAATTAACCAATCAAATATGGGCTTTTGACAGCATTACCTTATGCCAATTAATCAATTAACCAATCAAATATGAACTTTTGACAGCGTTACCTTATCCTGGTTAATCAATTAACCAATCAAATATGGGCTTTTGACAGCATTACTTTATCCCAATTAATCAATTAACCAATCAAATATGAGCTTTTGACAGCGTTACTCTATTCCAATTAAGTCAACACGCAGTTATTGTAAGAAAATCACAAACCAATCGTTTTGTATTCAGTAAGAAAAAGAGTTAATGGTATATTTGATTCAAGAATAAAAAAATCTTACTAAAAATTCTTACAATCTAAAAATATTTTCTGGCTATAAATAACTCGCAAAGGGTTGGTAAGCCGTAGAAAACGAATTAATCAACCAATGTATAAATTTAAGTATAATCCAATCTCGTGTAGGACCGGCTGGCAATTAAAGGTGTTACTGCCTTTTAGAGTTCATGCCTTTTTAAGAGCGTCTGTACGAAATGTGGCAGATGACGGACAGACGAAATGAAATGTGAGATCTGTTCTAGCTTTCTTTTCAGTGTAATAAGCTTTTTCCCTTCTCAGTTGAAATGCTTGAAAAGCAAAAATTGCTAGGAACAAAAACTGGCTAAAAATACCAACAAAGAAGCATTGTTTGTTAATCAGAATAGAAATGGGGCAACTAAGTATAGAAACTAAATCTAGTATAAAAAAAGATTGAAATATAAATAGAAGTGCGTGTGGCGTCTCGTCAATGGAAAAGATGCGTGAGAACAAAGTTGCGAGCCGGTGAATATTTTGATAACTGAGACTTTGGTGATGACTGCACGGATTAAATGTACTGCGAGTGAAGCTCGCCTAACACAAAGACAGCTGTATGGTTAAAACATTGTAGTGGTGAACATAGTGGCTGTGGTTCAATTTCAAAAATATCGCACATAGCCAATCAAGAAGATAAAAATAATATTAGATCAAATAAAATTAGAATCCAATTTCTGTACTCTATTAATTCAACTATATATATATATATATATATATATATAGAGAGAGAGAGAGAGAGAGTCATCCACTGACAGACTGTTTCGCTGTATCACAGCTCATCAGTGTGGCTAGACGTCCGGTTTCCACTGGCTAGGATCGAAATCCAGCTGAATTGGCGTCAGTCGGATATTCTACTCCTAAGCCGTTGGTACACGGCAGGGTTGATGGCGAATTTAAGCGTATTTATTTTTAGATAAACACACAGGGTTTTATATATATGAATCCATCTATTCTCCCCTCAGCTATGGGTAAACAGCAGGAGAGACTGGGCTCTATAGTCTTGGTTGGCAACCAGTCTAGGAGAAGGAATGTGCGTATATATATATATATATATATATATATATATATATATATATATATATATATATATATATATATATATATGTGTGTGTGTGTGTGTGCGCGCGCGAATAAATATGATTCCTCGACAAATATAATCTCTCGGCGATAAGTCAAACACCGACACCACCTCAAGGAGGACTGATTTCTCTTTTCTTGATTATCCTTTGGCAAATTTCACCCCACTCCACAATTAATCTCAACTCTAATCAACTAAAGACTGCCATTGGTAAATTACTTTTCTTCTCACAGTTTCTCACCGCTCTCCCGGTCAATAATGTAACCCTTGTAAATGTTAAAATGGCTTTACTAAACTGTGTTATTCTAGAATATGGCCGTCACAATTCTTTTTTACTCAATTTTATTCTATTTGGTTTTGTAACCATTGTATATTAGTTCTTTGGGTTGTTTGAAAGCACAACGGCCGAAACATCGGAAATAAAGTAGTGAAAACTTTGTAAAAATCAATATGAGGAATTTAGTTCTAATGGTGAGACATACAGTACTGGTCATAAATGAAATTGTACAGCAAGTTATCAACATTGTTTTTGATCGTCTTCTTCTTCTTCTTCTTCTTCTTCTTCTTCTTCTTCTTCTGTCGCATCTCTTCAAGACAGGCGATCCTAGCTCTCTACAATTTTATATCTCTTGTGGTCCTTACCAGTTTTGCTCCCTCTGTTAAAGCTTCACCCCCGTTCCGCCATCCATTCACACAAGCTTATTAATCAAGGGGTTGCTGCCTTTCCCCATCTCTCTCTCGCCTTCAGTATGTCTCCAGAGATTTAAGTTTTCCAAGCCCTCCTTCCTCATTCTGTGTCCAAAGCTGTCTCTTCCTGATTCTGAGTAGAACTGTCCTTCCTGTTGCCATTTTCTTTAAGACTTCCTTGTTGCTTATTCGCCCCGTCTTTGTATTCTCAGTATCCTTCTGTAGAATCACATTTCCGCTGCCTCCAGTTTTCTCCTAATCCGTGGGGAGATTGTCAAGCATTCACTGCCATATAAGAGGATGGATATCAAATACCAACCCGACACTCTTTCCTTTGTTTCTACCTAAATTTTCCGTTTCTCATCACCTTGCTTAGTTTTTGGAAGGCTTCTTTACTAGTCCAATGTGTGTTCAGATATCGGTGTTGCATTTTCCATTCTTTGTTAAAACATTTTTCAGATATTTAAACTTTTGCCCCTACCAGCTTGATGTTTAGATATCCAATTTGTAACTTGTATTTTGGGCTTTTTCGCTTGTTGATGACTATACTTTGTCTTCTTGCAGTTCATGGTTAGTACTTTTTACTCATTTTCTTCTAGTACCCTGTCTAGGAGGTATTGTAGTTTCCTTTCCGAGTCAGATATCAACACAGTGTTATCTGTGTATCTTATATTGTTAAGAATGCTCCCACCGATAATAAATTCTGGTAGAGTCTTCATTTCTCTTAGGATGGCGTCCCTTTTGAATAAATCTGGGAAGAAGACGCCTACTTGTCTCACGTTCCTTTCTATTTTCTATAGCTATTCAATTTATTTTTATCCGTATGCAGGAGGTTTGCTCACAGTAAAAGTTCTGCATTATTCTAACATCTTTTCCAAATAGATCTCATTTTCCTAGCAGTGCTGTAGCTTGTCAAATGCTTTTACGTAATTTATAAAAGGTGAAATTGTCTTTTTTCATTTTTGACGAGTTTATCGTTGCTTTTTATTACAACACACTCATCCGTTAAAGTAGAGACCTCCACAAAAAACGCGATACCTAAGGTTTAACATGAATTTTTAAAAAATGAAAAATCTTTCTTGAAACTTTTATTTTAGTTTTAATTTCAAGCTAATAGATTAAATGTAATATTATCCAATAAGCAAAATACTTTGCTGTATTTAAAAAAACTAATTGGAAAGGACTTGAAAGAATTGTTTTTGCTGATTAGTTCCCTTTTTTTAATAGTCTTTCATCACAATTGAGTTTTTTTTATTAAAAAATCTTCCATTAATAAAATATACTTCTCTGAAACTTTATTAGAGTAATATTACCTTATTTAAGCTATAATTAATCTGACTTGAAACAGATATTATTTACATTAAGTTTAAAATATCATAGACTTTCATTTTTTAACCCGACAGTAGCTGTGTTTTTAACCCTAAAGTAGGTGTTTCAACGTCTTATGACAGGTCTGATGTTGTTCTACAGAGACTTTATCTGTAAAACATAACTGGAGAAAATGACGTAAGCACCTTTCTTGTATGATTTTTAAGTACTTGTTAATCTTCTAAATTTAGAAAAACATTTATCGTAATCTAATATTTTATTAAATTTTAGAAACTTTAGCTTTAAATTTACTATTGTCATCACTCTTATTTTCTAATAATGTCGTGTATGGTTATCCGTACTTACAAAAATCGTCACATTTACACATTAATAAAAAAAAAAAAAATCAAAATATTTTTTTAAATTGACGATTTGTATTAAACTTTTCCATTTACGATTAGCAAATATAGTTTTCACTTAATAATATCATCTGAAAGGCTTAAATTAATACAGAATTCTAAAAGATTTAAAACAATACATTTTTCTAATTAAAATTTGAAAAAAATGAAAACAATTCTTATAAAAATTCATTATTCCTCGAAATGTTTTTTTTGCTCAAGTGTCCTTTTAATATATTCTATTTATAAAAGCAATTAAAAACTTTTCTAATTAAATGACGTCATAGTTTTATTGCATGTTTTATTTTACAATTCAGAGCAGATTTCCGGTAAATGGTGTTTCTATTTGACAAAAACAAATTACAGTATTTACATTAGTCGGACTATTGTCCTCATCTTTGTCGCCATATTTGTCAAAACGTTTCGGCCGTTGTACACTCCGGCCTTCTTCAGGTGGTTGGAATTTCGAACTGAACCCTTTATTTCTCTCACTGGGGTAGACTGTTCTAGTTCCACGTGCCATGTTTGATGGATGTCAGTTATCTCCTGCTAATTTTCACTCTGAAAGTTCTCCACTGCCTTAACCGGGTATTGAACTCACATTCTTTGGGTCTGTGAATGGAGACATACTCATTATCGTTTATATGTATGCTACATCTGTCACTGGATCTAACCAACGCCTTTATCCACTGTGCCATGTGTCCTTGAGGACATCTGGGTATGAACTTTTGGGTATTATAAACCTAATGTTTTCAGCAACCATTTTTTACCAGTGCTCATATTGCAATTTTTGCTGTTATCATTGCATGTTTTTACCAGAGTTCATATACAAAGAGTACAAAGGATCCGCGATCCATATAACATCAGGACAACCTTCAAAAGCGTGACAACATTTCGCAGATATCTCTCTAGAGTGAGACCCCCCACAGAGAGGAACATGACTAAAGACTGTGTGTACGCTATCCCGTGCAGCTGCGGAAAGGAATATAAAGGAGAGACAGGCCGCCCCCTCAAGGTAAGGCTTCAAGAACACCAGAAAGCTGTAACGCGAGGGGAAGTAGAAAAAATCAGGCGTGGCTGATCACATATGGAGAGAGAAGGGTGATCACTGCCCTCTGTGGGATCATGTTGAGATCATAGACAGGTAACACCATTGGAAAATTCGAAAACTTAAGGAATCAGCACATATGCTAGGCCACAAAAATCTCCTGAGCCGACCAAGCATAGAAATAAATACAATATGGGAACCAGTAATAAGGAGTGCCAGAGAAAAGCAATAACAAAGTTGCAATATGAACTGCATGAATTTAAACGTGTTATTAGTTTTTTTTTTGTTTTATTTTTACCGCAAAAGACGCTATATTTCCCACACTAATCTTTGGTTTGCTGACACAAGAAAAAACAAGGATTTTTAACCAAAATTATGTACATCCTGGAAATGAGAAAAAAAATGACTAAAATAATAAAAAATACTCTCGTTTTTCCTCTTAATAATAACATAATCATTTTGACGATAAAACTATGTTTTATCAAGTTTGGAGTTTTTTTTTTTTTCATCATGGTATTCTCTTTTTTCAACGAATTAGTGGAGGTATCTACGTTAGAGGAAGCAGCGTGAAGTCAGTATATAAACAATTCAGACAGGATAATAAAGTCATTATATATGAGATCACAATTCAAATACGTTAAAAGTCCATTGAAAAATCATTATTTTAAGACATTAGATAAGCCATTATATATGACATTATATTATTTAAGACATTATACATGAGATCACTATTCAAATACGTTAAAAGTCCATTGAAAAATCCTTATATTTGTTTGGGAAAACAAATCATAGCCAAACTCAAAAATGATTAAGAATGCAACATCAAAGACAAATTCATGTCCTTCTGGGAGCTATTTGTTTCCCATAATTCCACGCTCCCTGCTTTGTCGGTTAGCGGATAAAATGACAAGGAATGTGATATAAAAGCAACGATAACATGAAGAAAAGGAGACAACAGGAAATAAATGTTCCTGGTATTTGCTTCTCTTCTGAAATGGTAAAAATATTTGCATTGTCAAATTAAACTACAAAATCAGACCAAAATATAATAATTTTTCTACCTAATAAATGGCTTACGTCTGAAATAAGTTGAAATACGGGTCTTCATACAATCACTGAGTTAAGCAACGTTGAGCCTGGTCAGTGAGTGACCGCTTGGATATACCAGGTGTTGTAAACCTTACGAACACGCATTGGATCAGTGCTGTAGAGTAATGACCCATTCCTCCCCATGAACAGCAAAGATGGAAAGATCTGGGGAACTCCTACGTCCACACACTGGTTCTCGTACGATTACCGAACTAAGCAACGCCGAGCCTGGTCAGTGCCCAGGTGGATGATGGCTTAGGAATATGAGGTGATAATTTCCTCGATCTGGGTATATCCCGTATCTTTATTTTTTATATAATTTCAAGAAAGGTATGACTTCACCTTTCTCTCCCAGCTATGGGTTAATTAGTAGGATTTGTATTAGTAATTCATTATTATTTATCAAAAAATCTTGCAATCTGAAAATATTTTGGGGCTTTAAAAAACCCGCAAAAAGTGGATAAGCCGTAAAAATCAAATCAAACTACCTAATAACAGCGGAGGCTCCAGACCATATATGGCAGCATATATGATCTGGAGCCTCCACTGTTTGTCTTAAGGTCCTAGACAAAATCCAGAGACAGATATGCAATGTAATTGGCCCTGATCTGGCATCTCGTTTACAGTCGCTCTCTCACAGATGTGCCGTCGCTTCCCTTTGTCTTTTCTACAAATACTTTCCATGTAACTGCTCCGACGAGCTACTTCCGCTGGTTCCCAAACTACATGAATTTAAACGTGTTATTAGGTCGGCATCTCAGTCCCACCCTTACACTGTCGAAACGGTTAAAAGTAGCCGTCTCTTCTACTCCAATATCTTCATGTCTCGCACTTCCCGTCTGTGGAACCTTCCTCTTACTTGCTTCCATGATAGTTATAATCTTCAAATATTCAAATGCAATGTCAATCGACATCTCCAGATGCCTTGATCTATTTTCTGTCCTTCTCTTCATCCTTTCCTCTATCACGCCTCTTTACTCTTTCTCCCACTCTTTGTAACCCCTTGCGTGCTAATGGCACTCCCGCCTTGCTTGGGGTGAAATTCTTAATAAATAAATAAATAAATAAATAAAATAGATCATTTTTGCTGTTTTAAATGCCACGCCCACTTCATAATGTAGGCGATCACAACTTTCCATATATTTTCTCTTATTTGAGAACTTTCATTGGAAAATATAGTGGAGTAGTTTCCTGTTGCCTCATCAAGGATTTTGAATTCAGTGTAGTCATTCTCTTAGACAAGCTGTCGCCGATTCCTACAGAGTACAGTCTGTCCTGTTGTTCAGCCCATAGCTAGAGTGAAAAGAGATGCCTTTTCCAAAGTTATTAGGGTGAAAATGATAAAATCTGACACGGTCAGATTTGAACTCGGCTCGCTAAATCTATTGCTTGCATCGATAAATGTTACGCTCACCGCACAGCTACTATAGTAGATGTTGTAGCATACCTATAAACGATAATGAGTATGTCTCCATTCACATAAATACGGTAGTAAGTACTGTATGTTGGTCTGCAGTCGGGGATTCGTCTCCAGCTATGCTGGTAAAACTCCGGGTAGAGAGGATACCCAGACGAGACTATGTCGAAGGGCAGAGTCTCGTCTCAGGAAACAGCTACCCGAAACCGTTTTATACGGGATATACGGGAAATTTTTGCCCGAGCCTACGGGTTCGGATACCCAACATTAGATTAGGCTTTGTGCCACATCTGACTGCGTGAGGCTGTTGGTAGATAACCTACAGTCGCAGATTCGTCTCCAGCTAGTCAAACTCTCTGCCTCCGGGCAGAGGGGATACCCAGAAGAGTTTATGTCGAAGGGCAGAGTCTCGGCTCGGGAAACAGCTACCCGACCCCGTTTCATAAGGGGTCTACGGGGAATTTTAACCGAGACTACGGGCTCGGATACCCCACATTAAATTAGGCCTTGTGCCAAATCTGACCGCGTGGGGCGGTTGGTAGATATCCTGCAGTTGGAGATTCATTGTAAAATTCACTTGACTCACTTCTAACAATTGACTACTTCTACGCGCCGCTGGCGAATCTTATACGTGTTGTTCTTGTATTATCGTTCATTACCAACCTTCGTGTGATTATTCTATTCAATAACCTTCCTTAGGTTACAATAGCAGGTAAATTACCATAAAATGATCATGAAAATCGTCACTGTCGTCACATGATAACAGTGAATATATTTCTTATGGTTTTAAGCAATAAGAGCTTTTCACGTTGAAACACCAGTTTCCGTACGATCACTGAGTTAAGCAACATTGACCCTGCTCAGTACCTAGATGAGTAACCGCTTGTGCATGCCAGGGGCTGTAAGCGTGGATGTGCGCGTGGTGTAATGTATAATGACATGTAATTGTTGATCGGAGCTATGTTCGTTATATTCATTTACACGCAAATACTCTTGGGAAAGGGACGAATTCATCGTTTCTTCCCGTCTCTCTTTTTTGTTTATTAATATGACATGTATCATTATTATCTCAAAATATTGTTACATTCTAAAAATATTTTCTGGCTTTAAATAACCTGAAAAATGTTGATAAACCGTAAAAAACGAATCAATCAATCAAATATGATCTTTTAGTGTTACCCTGTCCCAGTTAAATCAACACGCTGTTATTGTCGGAAATATTGTCTCTTCAGGAGTAGGCTGGGCGCTCACAACCATCTCCGCCACCGCCACCAGTGGGGGGAGAAAGAGAGAGAGAGAGAGAGAGAGATGATGATGATGATGATGATGATGAAGATGCGGGTGCCGATGAAGACGTTGAATTATAAATCACAAGACAGTCGTTTTGCATTCAGTGGGGGGAAAAAGTGATGATGGGAAAATTCGATTCAAGAAAAAGGGGAAAAAAAAAAATATAAAAAAACCCTCATCGATAATCAAAATGGTGAATAGTTTAGTTCATCTGAAAAACGTTACGTTACTACTTTTCTTTTTAACAAACTGAGAAACAGACATTTTGGTTTTGAACACTTTTATAGCAACGATAAAAATAGCTGAGCTTGCAATGGAGATTCTAAAGGAGACATTTTCTCGTCTTTTACTCGCAGTATATATCAAGGGCCGACAACTATAAGTGGTTATGTCCGTTTTCGTTGAAAATGAGTTAAGTCCACCAAACATGTTGTTGTCCCTTGTGCTGTCTGTCCGAAGTGTTTACGTCCAGCCAGAACCACTGAAAGGGGCGTTTAAGATCATTAAAAAAATGTGCTCGACTATAAGCCAAATGATTGTTCTGAAGCAAAACTATATTCTACTTATATAGCTTTTAAACGGTTCAGCAATAAATATTTTTGGTTGACAGTTCTCAATGCATTAAACTAATTATTTTCTGGATTATAGGAGAGAGAGAGAGAGAGAGAGAGAGAGAGAGAGAGAGGTGGGGGGTACTTCAACGTGGTTAGCAAGCTTGTCTCGCTAAATTACAACTGAATAGTGAGTTCGAGACTCATCATTTGTCCATACATTCGGACTTATGATACAACTAAGCTACTATTAGTAAATCACTGGGCACATAAACATGATGTAATGGGTAACAAGCTTGTCTCGTTAGATCAATTATGACGGGATATTTTTCTACAGTATTGTAGTTAAACCCACTTTAAATCTCGAACCCAATGTCACATTCGATAGTGACGCGGGCGCGCTGAAAAATCTCATTATAGGAAAAAAATGAACATATGAGACTAATTAAAAAATTTTAGAGAATATGTGGTATTATGGTGACTGTTGTAAGACTGTGCAGCGTAAATGAGCGTAAATGGGTCAGTGACTGTGTCTTGCTAAATTAGCGATATGTTAATGAAGACCAGATCTCTCCTCCTATTTAGACCACGTGCCACATTTGTACATTTTATGCAATAAATATTTACAGGAACGAGAAAGAGTGGAATCTCTTGCTCCAGCTATGGGTTAAATAAAAGAGTAAACTGAGCTCTTTAGCCGTGAAGAAGTACAATTCAAAACCATATATAACCATGGCGTAGCTTATACTATGAAGTCATCGACAAAATCATGGCGTTCACAATCACTCTATAATTTTGAATGAGCTCGACCTACAACTGCGTCAATGTACTTTTTTAACGGTTTTGCGTTTTCAGCCGGAAATCTTGCATTATAGGTGTTCTCCATCAAGTCGTACGACCTCATAAGGTATCACCTTTCGCGCAATATTTGCAGAGCCAAGCAACGCAAATTTTCTGAAGCGATGAGATACTAGATGTTATTCCTCTCATGTGTTTGATCACCGCTATTGCTATTATCGTATTTTCTCGTGTATATTACGACCTCGTGTTTCTGAAGCTAAAAACAGAGAAATAATTATACTCTTGAGTATAATATAATCCCTTAGCACAGCAATCCGTATGCAATCTTTTTTGAAAAGTTGTATCAGATTATCCATTAAAATTTCAATGTCGTACATATATTTCACTAAGATATTTAATTTTTCTTGATATTAATGAATACAAATGAACCGGATGTTTAGGCATTACGTATTTTTTTCTCCTAATTTCCGTTTTAAAAACCCTTTTTTCGATTTTTCGGGAAAGGTGCTAACTAGATATAACCGGTAATTAATTTTAAGGTGTTAATTAATCTATCATAATTTTCTGTTTGTTATGACGTTATTACAATAAAATAACATAATAATTTCTATATATTGATAAACTATGAAAATAAAACAAACAAATGCTTTTCATTAAGAATTAAGAGAGATAACTTAAAGAGAAAATCAAGACATAAATAATCTTTATCCTGTGAGCAAAACTGAGACAAAAGACGTTCCATTACGCTGATCCCCAAAGGAAAAACAAATATGGCCGTTATATCAAATACCTTTTGTAAACAACTGTTATCAACACCTGCCTACTTTGCGTTTTATTATCTATTGTACTCATTAAGTGTATTTGCAATTTTGTTGTTTCAAATAAGAGTATTCTAAGCTAGGGAAACATTTCTGAAAATGTGTACTTGTGTATAATATAACCCCACTTTTTGCTTTTAATTTTCGTTCCGATCTTCTCGTATGATGAAATACGATATTTTTATTTTGTCAATATAAAACTTTAAGTTCAATGGTATAGATCCCAAAGCTCTAATGTCAACTGGGGCAAATAGTGGTCTGAACGTCCCACATTCCGGCAATAATAATAGTAGTAATAATTATTAACTTAATATTTGGCACAATGCCACAATAGCGAGATCAGATTGTTAACCATTACCCCATGCTAGGCATCAGTAGTTATTCTATATTAACTATACCTCTGTCCCATAATGTTTGTTACATTCCCATACAGATTTTATGCATTAAATGAAATAATCATAATGGGACAGAAGTCGCAATACCTAACTTTTCATTGTATTTCTATTAGGCTATGAAGACGAAGGAAAAATAAAGGATAAGATCGTCAGGTCCAGTTGTTATCGAGCTAGTATTGCAAACCCCTACTACTAGAAGTTAGACTCTCAATAAGCGCTCTACAATTGTGACCTTGTGTCAGACTAAGCTCAGTTTATTAGATAATGATAATATCCCGTGACTTTCTTCCGTCTTTCTTTTTTTTTTCAAATTACTTCCGCTTTGATCTACAGTCCCCATTATTTTTTAGACGCCTCCCTCAATCATCGAATGGATTTGGAAGAAAATGTCTTATGCCATTCACGAAATTACAAGCTTTGTAGGAAGCTTTGTCACTCTAATTTGTAAGTTTTTTTCTCGCTGACGTGGTGACCAAATTTAATTTAAAAAAAGGTAATTCAAAAAAGGGTCTGTGATGTAATCGATCCTGAACAGGCAACTTGACTTCAGTCACTTTTTCACCGACGTGGCTTCCTTCTGTCTTTTCTACAAATACTTTCATGGCTCTGACGTGCTTTTTTCTCTGGTTCCCTGACTGCATGAATTTAAGTGTGCCACTAGATTGGCATCCAAGTCCCACCTGTTTACTATTGAAATAGTCAAATGCGACAGATTCTTTTCTCGCACTTCCCGCCTGTGGAACTCCCTTCCGTTTACTTGCTTCCGTGATAGCTGCAATCTTCAAACATTTAAATGCAACGTTAATCGCCATCTTCTATCTTCTTGAATCCTGTTCATTTTTTGTCCTTTCCTCAATCCTCCCTATACTCAGTCTATTCTCTCATTTTCACCCCCTATAATCTCCTGCGTACTAGCACCATTCCCGCTTTGCTTGGGGTGAAATGATTAAAAACAACAAAACAACAGCTGTGAGATGATCATTTCTTATCTTACTATTGCTTGAAGTACATTCAAAAACATGCAGTTACAATTTACTAAATTTTAAGCCTTCAAAGTTTAGGGCCATATAACGTTAAAACACAGGTTTCAGCGTGCATAGTCAGTATTTAGATGACTGACCGCTTTGGTATTCCAACTGCTGTAACCCCTACGAAAACGCATTAGGCCCATGAAGTTGGGCAATGACCCATCCGTCATCATGAACGGCAAAGATACAAAGATATGGGGACGGCATATGCCTAATAAAGAATTTTCAAAAGCTGATTAACGCAAAATTTTAAAAAATTAAGAATGATAAATCGATCGATTGATCGACAGATTGATTCATTTTCTACGGTTCATAAACTCTTTGCGGATAATTTAACGTCAGTAAATATTTTTAGAACGTAAGGACCTTTTTTGGAGATAATAGTGATTTATTGATGAAATTCTTACTAATTAACCCATAGCTGGGGGGAAGAAGAGTTGAATTTATCTCTTTCCGAAGGGTATTAGCGTGTAAGTGAATATAACGGAATTGGTACTCGACTCTCTAATTAACAATTCTGATCCGTTAACCATTACACCACTCGTATTTCAAAGATTACAGCACATGATATTCCCATGCGGTCACCTATCTAGGTACGGACCAGGCTCGGCGTTGCTTAACTTCGCTGATCGCAAGGGAACCGGTGTTCCAACGCGATGTGGTCGTAAGCCCTGGTAGAGCGGTTGAATTTCAATCTAACTAGCTATCATTCAATTGTCTGTCTCATCTTGTAAATCATACTTATTCGCGCATCAGCGTGTTAAATTATTTCAGATAAGGTTTCTTTAAAATTACTTTGACATGAAAATCGAAACGCAGACATCAGGAAATTTTCTGGCCTGCTGCTTTAGTAACAAATGAAGGTTTAATTTACCCAGGCAGATTAATTTGATTATTTAGGAAGTATGCCCATTGTAATAAATCCATTTCGTTCTTTCTGTACAGTGCATTATTTGAACGCTGCTACAGTTCTGTACTAATCAATGGCCACATGTCCGGGACCAAGACGAGCCTTCAAGATGGAGCACATCGACAGTGCATTGACCTTGAGAGGGATGGGCTCGGCCTCTACGCATGAATGAATACCAGCATTTCAACACAAATATGTGGCGGGAACTGGTTAGGTGGTCATGCGCGCAGCAAACCTATGACGACACCCGATCATGGAACTAATTATAATGATGATGATGAGGGTTCTGTCGCCATTTTATTAAGTTGTTTTAATTTTCAGGTATAAGGAAAAAAATCTTTCCCACAATTCACGCATTTCATTAAGGTCGTGAGTCTGCTTCTAAAATCCCCAGCCAAAGCTATGAATGTCTAATCCTAATTCAGCAGGTAGTAATAGCATTCTCTGATTAGTCACAGCATTTCTTTCAAGTTTCACCCGTGCAACGAACGTGTCCTTGTCTTTTTTTTTGTCGGCGTAATCTCGCCGGATATGTGACCGGCAGATTAAGCGTCCAGCAGATGCAGAACAAGACAGATTTCAGCGGTGTTAATTGGTGCCAACAGAGTAGACACGTGATTGGTTCATAATTAAATTCTAGAACAAAGAGATTTACAAGGAACGATAAATTATTCTGACGGCCTGAACAGTTCTACTACGAAGAGATTGATGTTTGTGATAGTGATTCATTCAAAAATGATACTGTTCGTGTTGTATAGTTTAACCTCTTGTTACATACTATCGACATCTTTTTTTTTAATGATCCCGTGTCATCTAAATAGGGTATTCTGTTATAATATTTTACTTACAGCAACCGAATAAGAAATTTTGATTTCAGAGTACAGTAATTCTTTGATTTTCGGACACTTGTGGTTGATAAAAAATATGTCAGGATAATTCAAAATATTGGATAATTGAATACCAACATTATCTAAAAAGAATTGGGTTTATGAATTTATGTTTCTTAGATTGCAGTCTTACTTGTTCAAGCCTTTCATGTGAGACACTCAGATACCGTTGTCTATTAAGTGATCATATATAATATTGTTTTTTTTTTAATATTACTACTACCACTACTACTAGTAGTAGAATGGGGATGATGTGCAGGTAGTGTAACAGATATCAGTGTGGAAAGCGAACTCAGCAAGCCAATTTCAAATTCTTGACAGTCTATTGCATTCACTTTCGCACTAATTCCCATGGGAACAACATGAATCAGTTTTCTCCCCAGCTTTGGGTCAAATAGCAGGGTAAACTGTATTCCTTTTTCTTGAGTGGTAACCAGTTTAAGAGAAATAACATTGAATTCAAAATATGAAGAAGGCAATGGGAAACCTCTCCACTATATTTCCCAAGAATGCATGGCATCAATCAAACCATATAATAATTAGCTATGTGTATTTATTTATACATTTCCTGTCCCATCTATAGTGGGATGGGATGTAAATCAACTTAAGTTGGTAGATTTATGAGTGATTACTTCCCTTTGTCATTTTATTAATCTATACAAATAAAATTACTTCTCGCGCAAAATGAAGTTTAATTAATCACTTCCTTCACTCTTATGTTTTTTAGATTTCAGTCACATTTGTTCTACAAATGCACTATTGTCAAACTGCAATCGGCCTATTAAATGTCCTTTTTTAAATATATCTTACACATTACATTATTTCTTCAAAATGTTATCAATCCTTAGTCAAATGTCTAATAAAGAATATGCATTTCTACATCAAAATGTTTACATAATATACTTTACATATTTATTTGATATTGTTTATCAAATAACCCACCAAAAATAACAGATAAATGATCCTTTAACCTTTCTATGCCTATTGTTTCACCAGTGGAACATATTTTAAAACATCTTTTGATAGCAAACGAGCATTAATTGTATAAGCACATATCGTATTTTAGTCTTTTCTGTGGATATTATGAATAAATAAAACAATCAAAATTAATGCTTGTCTACTATAAAAAAATATACCTGAAAAGATGCTCCACCAGTGGAAAAGGTTAAATAACGTAACAAAGGTTTATGTGACGTAAAATTCTAATGATGCCTGCTGCAGATTGATAGTTAACAAGTTAGTCTTGATAGACCACTGCTAATGTTTGTCTTTTTAAATAACATACCTCTGTGGTACCGCGATGTCGTGAGGCGCGACATGAAAGCTGTGGGCATCAACACAGAGTCCTGGGAGAGCCTGGCAGCCATACGATTCAAGTGGAAAGGAACCTTGTCCAAACACCTCAAGTCAGGGGAGGAGAAGCCGGCACAAGTCGCCACGGAAAGGAGGCGGGGGCCGCAGAAAGCAAAGTGACAGCTCCAACAGACCAGAAACGGAACAAACATACGACATCTACAACAGAGACTGTCACTCCCGCATCCGCCTCTAGTCACAGACGTCGATGAAGACAACTAGGATGCTACCCCATGGTCAACCCTGACTGACGGAGGCCTACGATGACCTCTTTAGGACGCAGGCGATAATGACTCCACAGCTTCCTTTTCTTTATTATTCGTGAATTTCTATATATGTTTGGAAAAGAGAGTGGAGTAGTTTCCTGTTGTTTTCTCCGTGGTTTCGAATTCAAAGTTTTCCTTGTCTTAGACTGGCTGTTAGCATGGCTAGAAAGTTTATTTTAAGTGACTTGGTTGCTCCTTTATAGTAGCCTTGTGTCAGGTCATGTAGCTATAATAATTCTACATTTCCAGTTATGATAAACCGTGATCATTATCTTCTTGTACATGATTATAACATTCAGGAAATACAGTAGCTGTTAACTTCATTCTTGCCAAGAAATTAGAAAAATATCTTTTTTTTTCGGCAAACATGGACCTTTGTTCCAGCAATAAAACGGGGTATCAAAAAGAGGGCTTTTTCCATGGCACTGCGATTATTTGAACTGCCTTCACTCTTCGACAATTTTTGTTGTTTTAAAAAGCGATGATTAGAATTGTAATAAAACCTAAACATATGATGAAAGCAAATTTATACTTTTTGTTCTTGAGAATTTACAATAAAATTTTTAAACAATATTTATCTATTAGATTTTTTATTTACAAGAATAAATTTATATTTGCAACATTCTGAAAACTAATACAATTAGAACTAATGCAATGCAATATTTATCATTTACCAATTCATAAAGAAATAAACATGAAAACAATTTTTTATTCATAAATTTATAAACATTTACTCAGTTATTAAAATATGTGAACCAATTATAAGTAAATCCTTATTATTTATAATTTTATAAAGTTTGAATCAATTAACAATTAGCCAATATTTTGCAAACCATTCCAATAAGAAATCTAATAAATAAATACTGTTTACTGTTTTTGTTATCAATTCTCAAGAACAAAAAAAAACAAAAACAAAAACAAAAAACAAAAAAACCCCAAAAAACAGATTCACTTTCAGATATTTAGGTTTTATTACAATTCTAATCTTAGCTTTTTATAGCAATGCATATTGCTGAGGTGTAGTTAAAATAATAGTGATATTAAAAGAAAAAACGCCCTCTTGATACCCCGTTTTATAGCGGGCACAAAAATCGATGTTTGCTTTATTTCTTTCAATTACTAACTAAAATAAAAAATGGAACTTATAAACTAAAAGGAACAAAATTATATGAAAAAAATATTAATTTAAATTAAAGCCAGATTTTATTTTTACTTTTCATTTTAAATAATTGAACCAATTTCAAATATTTTAGGAGGAATTTAAGAAGGCAGTCATTAATTTTACCAGCTAGTTTTACTTGTACAACATGGCGTTGTCTTTGGCTCCATTTGTAAAGTTTCCTTGAACGTGTCACGAAATCTCTGGCCTCTGATTAATTATTACCACGTTCTTTTGCCGGGCTGCACTGACAAGAGATTAATTATACGTACTATAAATTTAAGGATTGTCTAACTTCTACCTTGGTCTTTGATATGACGTTTCTTGTTCGTTCCTGTTGAACCAGAGTGTATTATTTTAATACTGGATCAAGGGATTGAACTCACGACCATTACTGGGTGCGCCATAAATATTTAGTCATTATTTAAACAAAAAGTTACCTATTATTTAAGCATACATCGAAATGTACATATTCGTAAAAATAAGTTCAAATTTTGCATAAGGCTTCCTAACATTCTTTTGTTTTATTATTTAGTTTAATTAAATATGGCGGCTAAAATAAAATGGGATGATTATGTCGCATTGAAAATAGTTGGTATGAAGAACTGTGAGGTGATAAAACAGTTGAATGCTTGCAGAAAAACTGTTTTTAATATGTGAAAAAAAAGTTTCAAGAGTAGCAAACAACTTCACCGAATAAAATTCCAGTCAGAATCCGATCGATTCGTACCAGGAGAGTTCTAGAAGTTGTCAAGAAGAGAATGAAGAGAAATTCACGAAGAATCATAAAGAAGACGGCAAAAAAGCTGGATATTTTGAATAAGTCGCTAAGGAGGATTGTGAAAGAGGCTTTAGGGCTAAAACCACACAAGAATCAACGACGACAGCTGCTTTCCAAGGCTCGTTAGAAAGAAGAAAAATATTGGAGGAGATGTTACATACCACAGACAAATTCTTCGTTTTTCAGACGACAGGTTTTTCAAAAGACTAATTTATTAATCGAAAGTATACGCGAATCCCTCGACTCAGAAAAGATTTTTTGTCATTTGATTATTGACTGTCTTGGTGTTTATTTCCGTTTTCGCTCCACAGATGCTTTTTAGATGTAATACAATTTGAGCGAAGAAGTGGTGAAGAAATCATGTACTTCATTTGAGAAGAGATTAAAGGCTATGGTAAAAGCAAACGGTGGCAACGTGAATCGTAAATATATAAGTTCAAATATATATATATATATATATATATATATATATATATATATATATATTCCAAGATCATTTTCCGATTTATTCAAGCTTCTGACTTTCTTTCCTAGAGTAACAAGTTGCCTCACATGTTTCACGTACGATTTCATTTTCAATATAAAAACATACTCATTATTTAAACATAAACTGAAGCATGTCTCTTCGTAAAAAATAGTTTCAAATTTTGCAGTAGGCATCCCAACAATCTTTTTGTTTTATTGTTTACAATTTGATTAAATATGATCTCTTAAATAAAAAGTCGTCAAATTCTCGCATTGAAAATAATTGGTATGAAAAACTGTGAGATGATAAAACAGTTGAATGTTTGCAGTAAAACTGTTTTTAATATGTGAAAAAAGTTTCAAGAGTAACAAACAACTTCACCGAATCCAATTCCAGTCAGAATCCGATCGGTTTGTACCAGGAGAGTCCTTGAAGTTGTCAAGAAGAGGGTGATGAGAAATTCACGAAGAAGCATAAAGAAGACGGCAAAAAAGCTGGATATTTTGAATAAGTCGCTCAGGAGGATTGTGAAAGAGGCTTTAGGGCTAAAACCACGCAAGAATCAACGACGACAGCTGCTTTCCAAGGCTCGTTAGAAAGAAGAAAAATATTGGAGGAGATGTTACATACCACAGACAAATTCTTCGTTTTTCAGATGACAGATTTTTCACCGTGGAGTGTGTGGTCAACTACCAAAACGATAGTATTTACTCAACTTTACCATAGGTGTCAGAACACATTTCAAGCGACAGAAACCAACTGGTGTCATGATCTGTGCTGCTTTTAATGGTTCGAAGTCGTACTTGGTGTTCATTGAAGAAAGTGAATAGAAGAGTTTGCCAGCAATTATTGAGAGATGTATTCTCCTGGTTGTCGGCCATATTTAGAAATCACTATCAAAACAGAATTCCCGGCCAACTTAATGCAAAAGTAGGGCAAGGGTTATTTCTTTATATCATACTCAAGTGTGTCAGAGGTGAAAGTGTTAAATAATAGTTCAGTAGACTATTATTTTTTAAGGGGCATACTATATAGGCTCCGACTTCCGGAGGATGACCTTCAGAGTCAGATTTAAGACTTAAAAAGGAAGTCGATTTTGATTGGCTGAGCTAGCGTGGGAATGATAGTTAGAGAAAGGTTTTCCAACGAGTTGTTTCTTGATCGTCAAGCGACGTAGAGGTGTTCTCATTCGTGTCCGAAACGACTGCCGAATCAGGGGAGGGGAGACACCCCCACTGGATAGTTAGATAATGCAGATGTCGACATGATTAATAAAATTAGTTAAGTTAAAATTCTCTGTGTTGAAGTCTTTCAGTGCCAAACTGAAACGAATGGCAATCACCGGCCAAGAGAAAAAGCTGAGCCGAGGACATTCACTGCTGTCAACATGCAACAAAGGAGGCGCTTATGGCGTTACGGTACATATTGAATAAAGAGGTGGTGAAGAAGTCACGCACTTCAGTTGAGAAGAGATTAAGGGCTGTGGTGAAAGCAAAGAGCGACAGTTTTGAATTGTAAATAAATATAAAATTACTGTCAATGAGCAGAACAATCAACCTGTAAGATTTCATTTACCGAAACCTAAAACATTTTTATTTTATGATAAAATCAATAACGTGTGAATATACATGTCGTACTCTGCAGATACCGATTTTCTAAGTGTAGCTTAGATGTGGTACAAGGCCGAAAGTATCGGGCACCCAGTGAGGATCGAACTCGCCGATCAGTCATAATTGTTCTAGCAAGACAAGTTTGCGATTACACCACGTTGAGGTGACGATATGATTTTCTAAGTGTATCTTCGATGTGGTACAAGGCCGAAAGTATGGGGCACCCAGTGAGTATCACTTGTCATTATTCTAACGAGACAAGCTTGTCGGTGTGCCCTCCGCACGCTGTAGATGAGAGCGATACTTGATTGACAAGCTCCTATATTCTATGCGCCATTGAAGGATAACGCTGCTGTATTTTTGTAGCCTTTAAATTCAATGTCAGACGTGTTGTTATCATGGCGGGTTCATAACATTTTTTGATAATGTTTGTTGGATCTTTTGAGATGATGATTATTAGTTTTCTTACGGCATTTTTTTAACAGTGATGTTAACTCTGTCCAAACCCCGAGGCCATTCGAGTTAGTTACAGTATGAGAGATGTATATAAAGGATGTTCAGGCCGGTAGACGGAATAAAATACGGTTTTAAAAATAAATGGGGCGTCTATTCAAACATGAGTATCCACTAAAAATAACATTGAAAGTAATAAAAATTTGTCGGATTATTAAATAAAAATTTCTTTAGAAATTCTATTTTCTCTAATTGCATGACAACTCATTTGTTTGCATTCAGTGATACAAAAAAAAAGTCTCTTGAAGTTTCTGGTTGAGACTTGTAGGCAACTCGTATTTTTTTTACGGTGAGTTTCACCCTGTATAAGTTCCGGGTGCCACTCGAGGTAGAGGGTTACAGTGTAAGAGGCACAATTCAGGCAGATAGGTGACGAAGATAACGATTAAGCCTAGACTTGAACAGGTTGTGGAAACATCCTCTTGTGAGCCAGTTCCACAAAGCAATGGTTCTTTAAAAGAAGTTGCTTCAATGGAACTCACTTCTGACCAACGGAATACGAAGGGAATGTGGTTGGTTTTCTACAATGTGAGTGGAATGGCGGGTCCTAGCTGTGAAGGTTAGAACTGACGCAATAAAGGAATGCAGTTTGCCGGAGCACTTTCCACTGCAGGGTGGAAAATTATTTGTCACCCACAAGACACAGTGACGCCTTTGGACACTATCGAAACTGGAAAGTCAGGACTGGGTAACTCCTGCGCAAATATGACTGCAATACTCAATTTTAAGTCTGATCTGGCTCTTGTAAAGATAGAGGATAGTCAGGTACTTACTGGAGAATACATGGAACCGACTAATTTTCCTGCATCTTTAGCGATGAATCGTATGTACAAGTTCCACTTGAGATCTGGAGTGAGTTTAAGGCCCAATAGTCACCCAAAGCTGGTAGATAGAGTAATATATCTCGATTCGTTGGATTTTTTTGACTAGTTCATTCTTTTATTTTGAAATATTTGACAAGCTTTCTGTTTCGCATTAAATACAAAATAAATAGGATATTGGAGGAACTTAAAAAGTATTTTCAATGTATTTCTTCTCATCATATAAATATTGAAGGCTACACATTCCGAGTGATCTTAAATAGATTCGAATAATTATTCCGGATTTTATTTTGCTGTTATGGTGAGAATAGAAATTTATGAGATCATATTTATTAGTTGATTTGCAATAGACCCTTAGTTTTAGGTCATTAACATTATAGTTTAACAAGATATCGAGGAAAGGTAATGTGTTGTTTTCTCTTTTTCGTAAGTAAATTCTAGTTTGGTTTTGTTTTGTTTAGCTACAAAGTCTGGTAATATTTTTTTCGGGGATTTATTAATAGAGCGGCGTTTAGTATATCGGAACCATGTTAACTATTTCGGTAAAATATCTTGGAAAGGAAATCTTTAAAAAAACAGCTAAAACTTAACCAAGAGGTGAACGCATCTGTAATCTGAAGTTTTGTTTATGAAAATCATTGTTCAAAATGAAATCGGTTTGTGATGTGTCTGTACCTTTTTATGAGTTTAGCTATTGATTGGGAGAGGTTTTTTTTTTGTAATGTGTAAGATGATTTTTAAAAAGCCCAAAATAAATACGTATATCAAATAACCTTTGAGCTAAAAATTGATGGACTGGGACAAGTATTTTTCTTTTGGAAAAAAAAAATCACCAGAATATATTTATTCTAACCAACGCTCCAGGGGAAAGTCTAAAAAAGAGATATGTAAATTATATAAAAAGGAAAGGCGTAAACATATTTTTAGAAATTCAGACTAATTCTCTTCAAATCTTGAATATTGACTAATCGAACCTTCGGCCTTTCTTCAGCCCTGAATTGAATTTCAAAATATTGTCTACTAAATCCATTACATCTGACTAATCCTACCAAAACAGCATTACTAACCATCCTACTATTGATTTAGTACTCTAACTATAGATACAGAGATAAATAGATATTTTTTACGGCTTATTAAACATTTGCAGGTTATTTAAAGCCACAAAATATTTTTAGATTGTATGATTTTTTTTATAATAATAATAATTTACTAATTAATACATAACTGGACCGGGGTGGCGTTGAAGATGTGGATTCATATCTTTCCCAATGGTATTTACAAGTAAATGAATTTAACGAACCCAATTGAAATTGGAACCAAACTCCCTAATTTCTAGCCGTTATCCATTACACTACCAGCGCATCCAAGCTTACAGCACCTGATATTGCCAAGCGGTCACCCATCTAGATGTCGACCAGGTTCCATATTGCTTAACTTCGGTGTTCGTACGAGAACTGGTGTTTCAACGTGATATGACCGTAATGCATACTACCCGCTCATCCAAGTTTACAAAACCTTTTATTCCCAAGCGGTCACCCATCTAGTTGCTCAACTTTGGTGATCGTGCGAATTTTAACGTGATATGCCTGTAAGCTTACATCACCTAGTATTCACAAGCGGTTACCCATCTAATATTGACCAGATTCTACATTGCTTAACTTCGGTGATCGTACGAGACCCTGTGTTTGAACGTGATATGAATGTAATGCATACTAAAAGCTCATCTAAGTTTACAGCACCTTGTATTCTCAAGCGATCACCCATCTATCTACTGACCATGTTCGACATTGCTTAACTTCGGTGATCGTTCGAGAACGTGATATGACCGTTATGCATACTACCCGCTTATCCAAGTTTACTGAACCTGGTGTTCACAAGCGGTCACCCATCTAAGTACTAACCTGGTGCAACATTTCTTAACTTCGGTGATCGTACGAGAACCGGTATCTCAACGTGATATGGCCGTAAGTTCTAATCGTCGTGCAATCCCCTTTATGATGAGAACCAAATATTTGGACCACGCCAGCTTATTCTTCCTTCGTATACTTCAGAATATGAAGCCCAATTTTCTAACCATTAAGCTAAGGCAGAGATTCCCTGGTTATGAAAAGATAATATCCAGATGGGGGTAGAAATATGAAATATATTATATCCATGTGTAGCAAAATATAATGAATTTGGCATCCGCTTATGGCACCTCTTTTCATAATCGCTGTTCAAGTGAGTATTGACTTCTATTTTTACTGTTTATTTTACTGTTCCAATTTTTTCCGTAAGAATTTAAAGCACCTGAAATTCTTTGGCGAAATTTCCACCCTCATTACGCATTATGCAGACAGAGCAAATATTTATTCTGGAAAAAAGGGTATGCAGTGGCTCATCGGATAAAAAAAAATTAAAAATAAATTCAAGGAGTGGCTTTTTGTTCCGATTTCGATTCTGGGTTGAACGTTTATCAGGTATTTCGTGCAAATGCTTTGAAGTCCTGAAACACTTATGAATCGAAGCGAATATTTTTTATTTAGAAGTGACGTCACAGTGACGTTTTAATGACATCATAATAAAATAATGCATTTTCGATTAGTGCGCTAAAATTATTATATACCAGAATTCGATTAGTGCATATATAATACACGATTAGTGCAGTAAAACATTCTTCAGTTTAACCATAGTAATTGAAAATTGATTTTTTTTATAGTTTTTATAGTTACACATTAGGCACACTAATCGAGGGGTTCCTGTATACAGTATATACACTGGTGATATTTATACCGATATCTACTTATGGCATTTGATAGCTTACAAGTAACCCAGTAACCCTCTACCTTGATAGGCTCTTGGTACTTGTATTGGTTACGACAACAAACAGATCAGTGAAATTATATAAAACACGAGAGTCATTAGATATACCCAGATTAGGCGTAAAAATATTGTCAAAAATACGGATCAATTCTAAAGTTTTAAGTATCGATCAGTTGAATTTTGTGGCCTCTATTCTGTCTTGAATTGAATGTCAAAATAATATCAAAAGTGAATTTCAAAATTGTCTTCTAAATCCTTTATAGCTGACGAATTTCATTAACACAGCATCAACCCCGGTACCACCTCTTATTTAATTTGGCAGTAGGCCACAATTATCAGGTACTCAGTGAATATTGAATTCATTAATAATGGTCAAGCAGAGTAGTTGTCTAACCATTACTCTGCTTTGAGGTATCCAATTTTTTTACTAAAATCATAAGTATATTTTTATTCAATAGTCAATCATACTAAGTCACTAGCCATTACGCCACGACTAAATATTTGGTAATTTTAGTTTGGCCCAAGATCACAAGTAATGGCTACTTTGTAGAGAAGACTCCCGAAAGGATGTTTCCTAGATCACTACAATCTTAACCTCTTCAAGTCTAGGTTCATCCATTATCTATCCATCATGTCCTCACAATCTACACTTCCTCCTCTTACGTTCATAATGCAACAACGTATCTCAGTAACCTTCTTCCTTGAACGTCTCCTGCGCCTTGTATATTGGTAACATTTAACCAAAACAAAATCATTATATACAGCCATAAAATAGGTACAATATTTGCCACAGACTAAACGCCGCAGTCATCTCGCTACTCTGCCACTAAATGCCGTGGTAATTGTTCAAATTATATTTTTTAGTTCCAACAGTTCAGACCTTTGTCGCTAGGACACGCCATGGCACATACACTAGATTGAATTAACATCATTCTTTTCGTATTTCATTAGTAAGGAGGAATTTTCACTCAGACATCTTCTTCCCGAGAACCGACTCCTGCGAGGATGCTTCTCTGATCATTATAATCTTAACCACTTTAAAGACTAGAGTTAAACGTCATCAATCCAACATATGCTCATATTCCGCCCTTAGTAACTCTCTACCTTGAATCGTTCTAGGGCTTTGTATTGGTTGAATATTTAATAAAAACAAGTAGTAATTTTCAACCAGACTAGCTTGCTAAACACAACCAGACGAGGCTCTCTACTCTCACATATATTTTCGTTTACCGTACAGAACAAAGGCTAGATACAATGTGGTAACAACAAATACAATGTTTGGAGAAAAAAATGGTGACGTGACATAAGAGAAAGAAATGGTAACTGTATGACTAGGTAAGCCATCAATCTCAGATAAACTTGCAATAAGTAGGGACTCGTATTGAAATCTAGTCGACGCCATTTTATTAGTTCTGATGGACATTTCTTAACTGGCATCGAACAGAAAAACAACCCGAGTGTTGTGATGAAAAGCAAGAGAAATAAAATAGAAAAGAATAGCTAAATTTGGTAATGAGTTTTCTGTCATAAATTCTCGTATTTTTCGGTGTATAATATGCACTTTTCCCTTCAAATTTGATATCAATATCTGCTTACGTTCTATACACAGAAAGTATGAATAACAAATATATATATACATTATTTACATTATTCGGACTACTGTCCTCATCTTTGTCACCATATTTATTACAACGTTTCGGCCGTTGTACGCTCCGGCCTTCTTCAGGTGGTTGGAATGTCGAACTGAACCCTTTATTTCGCTCACTGGGGTAGACTGTTCGTGCCATGTTTAATGGATGTCAGTTATCAGTTATCTCCTGTTAATTTTTCCTCTGAAAGTTCTCCACTGCCTTTGTGTCCTGTCACTGGATCTAACCAACGCCTTTATCCACTGTGCCATGTGTCTTAACAACGAACCCTGGTTATAATAATTAATACTGTAATGTTAGGGTTAGACTAAAATAGAAATCATTCTAACTAATTAATATTAAATTTTACTATAAAATTGAAAATTAGAAAATACCAATTTTAAATTTAATCTGTATTAAGTTTAAAATATAAAATTATTTAAAGAAGAAACTTAGGAAAAATACACGTTTTATTCGTTGTCAATTTTTTTTCAACACCATCACTTGATAAGACACCAGATGTGTTGAAACAAAATGGCTATTTTTGTAGTGATTTTATAACATAGTTATGTTATAATTTTCGATAAATTAAATAATATATATATATATATATATATATATATATATATATATATATATATATATAAACGGAAATAATAAAATAAAATGCTAATGACCTAAAACACAACAGGCTGTTATAACCAGAGGTTTAACTAGTCAATTGCAACCTCTTGATGTTTTTATTAATAAACGCTTCACAAATGGAACAAATGGTTGAAGCAGCAACATTTTCCTACGGCTCATACTGGTGTGCATAGAGAGGGAGTGAAGAGTTCGTGGACAAAATAAGTGATATTGTGATTAGCATATACACTCGAGTATAACACAAGTTTTTATGATCAGGTTTTTTACGTCAAAATTAATGGTGACGCAATACACAGCTAATTTGGGGGACCTCTAAGCGGTGTAATGGTTAGCGAGCTTGTCTTGTTAAAACAATTACGACTTAGTAGTGAGTTTGATCCTCACTGGATGCCCCCTACTTTCGCCCTTGGCCCACATCTTAGCTACGCTTGGAAAATCACTATACATAGGTATTTTTTGGGAGGTAGTTAAAAATCATATATTTTGGGTGTCCGGTTGCGCTATACACAGCTAATTTTTTCGGGAGTGGATTAAAATTTTCTGGAGTGGGTTAAAATTCGTGCTAAAAATTCAGGGGTTGCTCTATACATGAAATCGACTTATGCACGAGTATATACGGTAAGTCGTTAAAAAGAATGTGGGATCAGTAAGACAATTGATGACAGCGAGAATAACATTATCTTTGTTCATAAAATAAGACAATGATGAAATATTTGATTCCTTTCCAAGCGATACTGAAAGCAATGAGGATTTTGTAGATTTTAAACTAAATTAGATAACGGTAAAACTTTTTTTTTATCATTTACTGAATTTTTTATTTTATTTTGATGTTTCGAACTCTTTTTGTGTTTATCTATAACACTAATTTATAGACTAACTTTTAGCTTTTTTTCGCAAAACTTTGTCATCAAAAAATGGCGGTTGTGCTAGCACGAAGTCACAAGACACCGTGATCGAGGGTTTGAGTCATACCAGATTATGCGATCGTATCCCCAAAAGCTATGAATAAGATCTGCTCAAAATAGTTGCAACATAATTCACAGACGGCTTCTGTGAGTGTTGAAGAAAAAGAAATGGGTGTCTGCAATAGGATGTACTCGGGAACGAAGAACCCGCTTTTTTCTAAGAAAATGGATGGAGAAATCCACGGAAAATTATACAAAAAGGAAAAAAAATGAAAAGAAAAGGAAAATAAGCTGGTTGACTTTTAACTTTTAGTTTTATATATTGAGTACGTACGAGAAAATAAAAATTCTATTTTAGATAAGTGAGATAATTTTTAGTAATATGATTTTTAGATAGTAATTTTTAGATAAGTAATATGATTTTCAGCGAAAGTCACTTAATGCGTGACGGACACATAGATCCGCTTACAGATTGGAGTGAGTAGATTTTGAAATGAACTTAGATAAGAATTTCTTTAGTTGTCTAATTTTTTTTTATGTCTGTCAAAAGAAGAGTGCGTTTGCTGAAGAATAAATTTAAAAAAATTATAATCTTCCCATATCTAAAAACAGAAAAGAAAAAGACAATGAGACAGTGACCACCCACACAATATAAGGTTTATTTTCAGAATTCATGTTGCACGCACATTTCCTACATCTGCAAAACTATATGTAACTTGACTGGTTATTTTTGTGAACACACTTTCCAAATTATAATTTTAGAATGACGACTGTCATCGACCGAGTGACGTAAATATTTACCCGCGGAACTAAAATAACTATATTCTGAGACAGTAATAAAATGATAAAAATAATAAGAAAAGCACACACTATATATATATATATATATATATATATATATATATAAATATAAAAGAAAGAGGTTGTAGTGGTTCCAACGAGAGAAAAGTATGTATATTAAAAAGAAGAGAAGAGAGGTGCCACAAACGTTTTTGGTTGTAATGTGGATTTATTTAGAAAAAAATATTATGCTTTGTTTTACATAATTTTACGACACGAGTTTCTGGTCTCGCGACCGTCTTCAGGTAAAAGCGGAGATTTCCACATATTATTAAAAATAATTAATTTTTTCCTTATGTTCAATGTTAAATATTCTCGATATGAGACATTCTCTGTTTTTGTGTTAGTAATCCGAATTTCTTTCTTGAATTGGCAATATATATTGGCAGTATATGTATGGACGTGTGTATGCGTGCGTGTATTCACCCTCCATATATATATATAGCATGAATTATGTCTAGAGATGAAGCTATCATAAAAACTTAAAAAGATATATATGTAAATAAATATACGCATATATATATATTTTCTGTTTATACGTTATTTTTATAGACACTATTTATTTAAGTAAATGCTCTGTTTTTTAAATACACAGTATTAATTACATTTACCGGCCTGAATTTTCGAGAAATTTCATAGAAAATATGCGTTCTCCAACAGGAATCGAACCTCCGCGCTATACGGAACCGTCAATTGATCCGACGTGCTATACCATGCAGCTATAGAGAAGTGCATGGTTAGCAAAGTCCAAATGACTGTTTTTAAACAACAAATCGACGATCTTTCCCGAACGATCATATCTACTCACGTACCTTAATTTAAACACTGACAACATATTATGTAATCGATAAGTCCAACAGTTATTTAATATATTTTCTGTTTATACGTTAATTTAATAGATACAATTTATTTAAGTAAATGCTCTGTTTTTAAATAAATAGTACTGATTACATTTACCGGCCTGAATAAACGTATAAACAGAAAATATATTAAATAATTGTCAGACGTAATCCATTTCATAATATGTTGTCAATGTTTATGTTAAGGTACATTTTGTGAGCAGATATGATCCTTCGGAAAAGATCGTCGAAGATTTGTTGTTTAAAAACAGGAATTTGGACTTTGCTAACCAGACGCTTCTCTATAGCTGAGTGGTATAACAATGTCAGATCAATTGACGGTTCCGTATAGGAGACACAGGTTCGATTGCTGTTGGAGAACACATATTTTCTATGAAATTTCTCGAACATTCAGACCGGTAAATGTAATTAATACTGTTTATTTAAAAGAGAAAAATTACTTAAATAAATTGTATCTGTTAAGATAACGTATAAACAGATAATATATTAAATAATTATCGGACAATCCATTTCAATATATATATATATATATATATATATATATATATATATATATATATATATATATATATAATGAAATATTTGTATAACTACAGGAATTGTCAAAGCTATTCAGTAAGTCCAATATACCCCTCCATACATACGCCGACATACACCTCCCACAAACAACAACACGTGCATGCAACAGCACGTGCAACAAACACAGACATCCACCTACACGTGAAAAACACATGCAACCACATTCACGTACAAGTATGCATGAACACATAACCAAACACACACACACACACACACACACATATATATATATATATATATATATATATATATATATATATATATATACTATATTAATCACACATACACTCATATTTTTTATTTTTATTTTTTTTACAAATGTCCACCCAATACAAGGCCCAAAAGCCACTCAATGTAGAGTGTGGACTTATATTAGTGTAGGAAAGAACAAACCTTAGGAGTACAGAGCTGAAAGAGACTTTAGAAGAAACCGGAAGCTTAATTCTAAACAGGAAACAAGGGATAAACCTCTACTCCTGTTCAAAAAACGGGGGAAGATTGTGAATTGGACGATAGGTGAACCTATCTATTCCTATTTACTCTTAAAAATAACAAATAGCTGAAAACTTTTTTGATGCAAATAACGCAATATAGAAAGTATTTTTCTTAAAACAAGCTTTATATATCAAATATATGTAAAAAGATGAACATGGTGTGTTTGATAAAGACGGCAGGCTCATTTTAAAAAATCTTGCTGTATTATGTTAAGTGGTGTAATGATAAACAGGCTTGTCTTGGGAGATAAAATTACGACTGAGTAGTGAGTTTGATGCTCACTAGGTGCTCAGTATATTCGCCTACGTGCAAAATCTAAGCTACGATTAGTAAATCACTATATTATACTAAGAAAGAAGGCTTCAGCGGCGTGTAATGGGTAGCAAGCTTGTCTCAATCAATTATGATTTAGTAATGATTTCGATTCTCACCGCCCCCCCTACTTGAGCTTAATAAATCACTATAGGAAAGAGAAAGTGGTACCTTGACGTGGTTAGCAAAATTGCTGTCTCTCCGTATATCACTGAGTAGTGAGTTCAATCCTCACAGTTTTGTGGCCTACCTCAGCTAAGCTTTGTAGCCTTTTGCCACGTTTTGAACATCGGAATATTAAAAATTTGGGGAATTAGGGCGGGCCGAAAACCTTTCATATATATAAACACACACACACACACACACACACACACACACACATATATATATATATATATATATATATATATATAAGTTGTATGGATATGAGTTTGTGACCCTGAGTTTCACGCTTTTGCGATCATCAGACAAACTGGTTTATTTTTTTTTATATTATCTGTATTATTATCATCATCATCATTATCATGGTTACCACAATTATTATCGTAGCTACGACTGTCATTATTGGCCCCCCTTTCTTTTTTTCTTTTTCTTTTTTTAATAATTTCTTCATTAAGGCTAAATTTACCATTAACACATCAATATCTCTTTTTAAATTTATCAATAATAATTAATATCACAGCCATTATCACTACCAGCATAATCACAACCGTCAACAACAGACAAGCTGTTAGCGTTGAAAATACAAACATCATCACCATAAACACAAACAGAACCCAGCTTAACCAAAGTGATGGTGAAAAGGCCCAGTCCAAAAATAATGTATGTGCGCCTCTACACATGTGTGTATGTGTGTGCGTGAGGAAGTGTAAGTTTCTCTGAAGGCCCATGCGGTAGATCTGAAAAACAAACACAGAAGTAGATTCCCCCTCCCCTTGCCAAACAGTCAAACAAGTATAAATAGATCCAATTTTAAAAATAAATCAGTTTGTCTGATGATCGCAAAAGCGTGAAACCCAGGGTTATAAACTCATATCCATACAACTTATGTTAGCTCTATCACTGATATTGAGCGCTTTCAACAAAGTACTACGCATATAAAATAACATATATATTGTCATCCACAGACAGACTGTTTCGCTGTATCACAGATCATCAGTGTGGCTAGACGTCCGGTTGCCTCTAGCTAGGATTGAAACTCGATTGAATTGGCGTCAGTCGGGGTTCTACCACTAAGTCGTTGGCACACGGCAGGGATATGACAAGTATATAAAATAAACGAAACAAACATTTTTCTATATCTTTCAGTATCTTTTATCTCTCTTTTTTTACATTATATATATATATATATATATATATATATATATATATATATATATATATATATATGCATGTGTGTGTATATATATATATATATATATATATATATATATATATATATATATATATATATATATATATATATATATATATATATATATATATATATATATATATATATGTACGTATATGTCTCACACACGTTTAGTTAAAAGAACGATTCTTTTGTTTAGGATTCTTTATTTGGTTTGGGGCATTTTTCTGACTTCCGGGTACGGTTTGAATATAAATTGTCTATTGCTTTCTGAGAGCTTTCGGCTTTCATAAGCCATTATCAATTTTTTGTGGCTTATGAAGAAGGGATGCCACGAAAAAAAAAAAGCACCAAATAAACATAAAGCATACAGATAAACACGACATTGTTTATCCACAGAAATTCTTTACGAATGGTTTATAAATAGCGAAGGCGATGAAAAAGCATTGGCCAATTTCGATTTAAACATAGTCCGGAAACCAAGAGAATCATCTGAACAAAAAGAAAAAAGCAAACAAATAATATTCGTTGGGCTTTAAAAGAATATATATGTTAGAAATACATAAGATAATTCGTTAAATTTCCACTTTGACACATTTCGCCATTGAACATATTGAACGTTTACGGACAACAATCAGTGCATATGAATACAGTTGGACAAATATACGCTTTTCTAACAGGAATCAAACCAGTAACCCCAATGGGAAACGTCATTTGATCTGACGTGCTGTTAGCCATTCAGCCACAAAGAAACTCTGGTTAGCAAAGTCCGAATTACTGTATATAAACACACACCATCGACCATTTTTCTCGATCGATCATCTCTGCTAACCAGATGCTTCTTTGTGGTTGAATTATTAACAGCACGTCAGATCAAATGATGGTTCTCATTAGGGTTACAGGTTCGATACCTGTCAAAGCGCGCATATTTTCTACAAAATTTCTCGAACATCCAGGCCGG
>CAHIKZ030003369.1:802500-837500 GCA_903632075.3 Acanthosepion pharaonis | reverse complement strand
ATACACACGCGGATGGATCAATATGACAGCCGAATATTGGTTGGAAATTTTCACTGCATAATTCTATAAATAATGGTTTTGTTGAAAAAGGAAAGACATTATATTGGATAATAAATATTTTTTATGCAAAATAAACACTTTGTTTTAAATATCATATTATTGATGTACCTTTGAATATAGGCATATTTATTGAAAATTGTCCACATCTATCTATCAACAGAGAAATGGTTAATTTTATGACACGTCAAATCTTGAGTTAATTAAAAGCGACATTTTTTGTAAGGGGTATCCAGTGAGAATCGAACTAAGCACTAATAATTAACTACACCAGTTTATAGAGAGATATGAGCAGCATGGGATAGATATTTATCGTTCTGTCTGTCTATCTGTCTGTCTATATATCTACAGGGAAGTGGTTAATTTTATGACTCGTCAAAACTTGGGTAAATAAAAATTTTTGTGTGGGGGCACCCAGTGAAGATCGAACTCAGTATTAAGGGTTAACTAGACTAGCTCACCGATAGATATGAATAGAGTGAGATATCTATCTATCTATCTATCTATCTATGTACTGTATCTATCTACAGAGAGATGGTGAATTATACGATACGTCAAATCTTGGGTTAGTTAAAAGCGAAAATCCTTGTATGGGCACCCAGTGAGGATCGAACTCAGTATTAATGGTTAATTAGTCTAACTCACAGATAGAGATGAACAGGGTGAGATTATCTATCTATCTATAGAGAAATGGTGAATTTTATGACACCTCAAATCTTGGCTTAATTAAAAAAGCGAACATTTTTGTTTGGGGTATACAATGAGGATCGAACTGAGTACCCAGGATTAACTAGACACACTCGCAGATACAGATGAACAGAGTGATATATATATATATATATATATATATATATATATATATATATATATATATATATATATATATATATATATATATATATATATATATATATATATATATATATATATATATATATATATATATATATATATATATATATATAAAAGAAATGGTTAATTTTATGACATGTCAAAACGGGGGTTATTTAGAAGCGAAAATATTTATATCGGGCACTCACTGAGGATCTAACTCAGATAGATATAAAACAGAGTGAGACAGCTATAAACACGGTGATCAATCGTGGTGTGATGGTTAACAAGCTTGTCTTGCTGATCAGTTCACACATGTAATGAGTTTAGTTATCACTGGGTACTTCATTACTAGATAAAGCTTAGTAAATGCATGTTTATAGCTAGATTTATACGATATATTTATGAAAAGAGAAAAGAACAGAATATTGAGACGAACAGTTACGCCTACCGTTGTGCAGTGGTTAGCAAGCTCTTCCTTTAGATAAATTAGATAATGTATTGAATTCGAGCCACAATGTGGGCCCCTCTAGTACGACCTTGTGCTAGATTAAAGTATGTTTAGTAAACGACTAAAATTATAATAAACAGACTGAAAAAGAGATGAACAAATTGAGATGTATTAATAGACTGATAATATCTATCTATCTATCTCAGCCTGTTCATATCTATCTATCTATCTATCTATCTATCTATCTATCTATCTATCTATCTATCTATCTATCTATCTCATCTCAGCCTATCTATCTATCTATCTATCTATCTATCTATCTATCTATCTATCTCATCTATCTATCTATCTATCTATCTATCTATCTATCTATCTATCTATCTATATCTCTATCTATTCATATCTATCTATCATCTATCTATCTATCTATCTATCTATCTATCTATCTATCTATCTCATGTTCATATCTATCTATCTATCTATCTATCTATCTATCTATCTATCTATCTATCTATCTATCTATCTATCTATCAGCCTGTTCATATCTATCTATCTATCTATCTATCTATCTATCTATCTATCTATCTATCTATCTATCATCATGTTCATATCTATCTATCTATCTATCTATCTATCTATCTATCTATCTATCTATGTATCTGTTCTATCTATATCTATCTATCTATCTATCTATCCTATCTATCTATCTATCTATCTATCTATCTATCTATCTCATTCATCTCATTCATCTATCTATCTATCTATCTATCTATCTATCTATCTATCTATCTATCTATCTATCTATCTATCTATCTATCTATCTATCTATGTCCTGTTCATATCTATCTATCTATGTCCTATCTATATTCATCTATCTATCTATCTATCTATCTATCTATGTCCCTATCTATCTATCTATCTATCTATCTATCTATCTATCTATCTATCTATCTATCTATCTGAACAGTTATGTAATGTCATTCCCCTTATATGCCAGTAAATCCTGGACATTTTCCTCACAGATGAAGAGAATACTTGAGACAGCAGTGATGTAGTTCTACAGAAGAATGCTGAGAATACTATGAAGCGAACATGTGAGCAACGTGGAAGTCGTAAGAAAAAAGGAATCAAATAGGACACTTGTATTCAGAATCAGAAAGAGATAGATGAAATATCTCGGACACATAACGAGGAAAGAGGGCTTGAAACTTTGAAACTCACAGGGTGTATCTAAGGCAAGAGGGTTCAGGAAACAACAGCGAGTAATCTACCTGTTTATTAAATGGATCGCAGAACAATGAGTGGGAGGTATAATAATAAATAGACAAACAACGCTAAGAGCTACAAAGGAGATGAAGTTGTAGAAAGCCGTAATCGTCCATCTCTGAAGGGACACGGTCATAGAAGAATAAGAATGCTCGTATCTCAGCCTGTTGTCTATCTATCTATCTATCTATCTATCTATCTATCTATCTATCTATCTATCTATCTTAGACAGATGTACAATAACATACAGATGGATAGCTATACAAGAATTAGATCGATAGATATGTAGAGGGATATACAAGAATAAGATAGATAGATAGATAGATAGATAGATAGATAGATAGATAGATATACAAGAATATACAAAGATAGATATGAAGAAACTGATAGATAGATAGATAGATAGATAGATAGATAGATAGAAGAGACTGAGATACATAGATATACAAGAAAATAGATAGATAGATAGATAGATAGATAGATAGATAGATAGATATACAAGAATATACATAGATAGATATACATGAATATACAAAGATAGGTATACAAGAATATCTATATACATTAAATCGAGATATACAAAAATATAGATAGATCGACATGAACAAAGATAGATATTGAAGAGACTTAGATAGATAGATAGATAGATAGATAGATAGATAGATAGATAGATAGATAGATATGAACAGTGACATAGATAGATAGATAGATAGATAGATAGATAGATAGATAGATAGATAGATAGATAGATAGATAGATAGATAGATAGAGTCAGTATATAAGAAATTATAACAGAAAAGGACACTGTACAATTTGCTCGCTTGTTAAATAGATTAGTCTCTCGGGAAAGTTTATTTACTAACCTTTTTTTTCGTCTGGCATAAGGCCGTAAGACCCTTACAATCCTTTATAGTTCTAAGCAGTCACCTACCAATATACTGATCGATAGATATATTCCACACGGATACAGTGAATAAGAAACAAAGGAGGAAGAAGGGCAAAAATTACCCCCAAAATGATATACTACAGGTGTATGTGCGTGTCTATCGGGACCTCAAGCATGTGAAAAATCAGGCATCGTCATGGGAAAATCAAATAAAAATAAATAAATATTCGCTCGAAAGAAATCGTAAAGTAGAAATCTTTAAACGAAAATTGGATGAAAATGAAAGAGGGAGAACGAAGAAAGAAAGAAAGAAACCAAAAAAGAAAAAAAAATTAATAAAATGAATAAATTCACTTACCATCGCCATCTATAATTTAGGATCCTTGTACCTTGTTTTAACTAACGGTTATAATTACAATGTAGTGATTTATAACTATTAGTGTCAACTGATGGACTTTTCCGGTCACCGTAGTGTATACGATAAGCCTCTTTTGTCGTCTGCCTCTTTGGTTTGTTTATTTTCAATGCAGACGCTTAGGATTCTTTTATTTGACGCTTAAGTCTTAGTTTCTAATTTAAATTTAAATTGTTCTGTCCAAGTCTTACAAACTTTTGATTGTACTTTCTTTTTTTTTCTCTCTCTTTTTGTTAAGAAAAAAATTACGAATCACGCAACAAGCGATGTTAAAGATGAGTTCTTGTAGAACTTTATCCCTCCTTTGTATGTACGTCAGAACACGATGCGCTCTCAACAGAGGTAGCTTTTATAATGGTCATGAAAAGCGTTAGCAGATGATGATATAGCCAAAGCTGTACTAGTAGTACGTAGAAACAGCAATAGCAGTAGCCATCTCTCTCATGTAAACGAAAGTAGAGAAGCAATTAAAATCAGTTGTAGTAATAGTAGAGTCCCAGGTTTCTCTTTAATTTGAAGTCCACGTCTGTACGTACCAATGTATAAATCCGCTTTCTACGGCCGTTTCTCGTGACCCGGCCTTTTTTTGATTTTCTTTCTACGTGTATAGAATAAGAATAATACCATCTATAAATAGTAGTAATTTTTCATATAGCTCTCTACTTACGCGTGTGTCTGAGACTAGTTTCAGAGGCCCTTACTAATGTCATGTAATGAGTTAGATTCATTCGGTGCTCCACTGTTCTAGCCTTGTGCCAGACTATACTATTTCCGAACCTGAAACTATTTAGTGGATTTTAATTTTCTTTATTAGAACTCATCTTCATCATCGTTGGCTCATCTTGAGAATTTTAAAATAAACACTGACAATTCCGCCTGCAAAAATGTGTCCACTCGTATTATCTATTCTACTAGCATAGCACCCGTCAAAAATGCTGGAATTATTTTTACACGTGGATCGGCACTTTTGCTCAAGATCAGTGTATTAGTATCTGTGCGTTCTGCCGAAGATCAAAGTATTGCTCCGTGACTTTCTGCATAGGATCGGAATATACGCTCGTCGGTAGCAGGGTAGAGTGCGCTTTCTAAACTTGAGTGGCAACCAGTCTAAGAGAAGAAAAACCATGAATTACATACCGTGAAAAAAGGTAACGGGAAAGAACCCCATGTCCAGGAAGTCATAGAAAAGGAATATGTGGAGAGCCATGATCGCTTACCTTCTGAAGTGATATGGCATTAAAAATGAATAATAAATGATATGTGGAAAAAAATACCCCAACGAATTGAACACTCTTAACTTGCAGAGTTCCCCTGTCTCGGGTTGTTCATTTATCTACCGTGTTTTTTGTCTTCGAGCTGTTTATGGAGACTCCCCCCCCCACCAAACTTTAAGTGATGTCTGGCCCCAGGGTTCCAACCCTGCGACAACACCTTCCCCTTTGCATTAAAGAGGAAGGGTTGGGAGTTACCAACGTTTAAATGACAGTGATCGCGGGGTCTATGCAATCTCTGTCCTTATCCAATATGTAAGCATATGGGCATCCTCATTAAAAACGATTTTGTATCACATTCCGCTACCAAGGGGAGGTGAGTTGATACGTGATCAGAGTATAGTATCTGTGCGCTCTGCGAAAAGTATTAAAAAAGTATGAAAAGTATTACGCACACGCGAATATGTCGATACACATCACGTTTTATATAAATGGGTTATTCTGTTTGTATGTCTGACTGTTATGTTTTTCTATCTTGGATCAGAGTGTAGTATCTGTCTTATTCTCTGCCTTTCTGGTCTGGATTCGGTTACACATTATGATTGAAAAATCTATGTAATGTTAAACGGAAAGGAACTGAAAAAAAAGCAAGTAAGTGTGGGAATGGTAATAGTAATTTTAGCCATTTCCGTATAAGGCAACATTCAACATTCATTGACCGAACAGCCAGTATTACTTCCGTTTGAAATTTATAAAAATGTTTCCCTTTCAGAAACTTTTCAGGAAAATAGCTTTCTCAAGTCCAGTAGCTGTTATTTGTCTTTACAGCATTGATGCAGGCTTCGTTCGTTACTTTTTGTTTCAAGTAGTGAAGAAAGTCAACATCTTATAATCTGATTTAAAAAAAAGACTCTAATATATGTATATGCGTATGTGTATGCATGTATTCATGTATGTGTATGCGTGAATAGATATACAGAGTGAGAAAGGACGGACGTTTTGGAAATGGCTATTACTTTCGAAAACGTCCGTCCTCTCTGCCTCACCTTGTATATGAGAGCACACACACACACACACATACACACACACACACACACACATATATATATGTAATTTCTCTATATGTTATATATACGCGGTACTTATTGGAAAACGATCAATATCAGTGATAGAGCTAACATATTCATCATATCCATACAACAGAATATATATATATATATATATATATATATATATATATATATATATATATATATATATATATATATATATATATATATATAAATATATATGTAAAATGTATGTATGTATATGAGTATATAACTATACATAAAAAGGGACTAATATATGTATATGCGTGTGTGTTTGTTTGTACGTATATGTATGCACAGGTTTATATGAAAAAAAATATATGAATATATGTAATATATTTTCTGTTTCTACGTTATTTTAATAGATACAATTAATTTATGAAAATGCTCTGATTTTTAATTAAAAAAGCATTTAATTTAATTGTATCTATTAAAATAACGTATAAACAAAATATATTACATAATTGTCGTACTTAATCCATATATATATATATGTGTGTGTGTGTGTGTGTGTGTGTGTGTGTGTGTGTGTGTGTGTGTGCGTGTGTGTACATAAAAAGCTCTAATATATATATATGTGCATGTGTAAATCTATATATATGCATATGCGGCCGTGTGTGTGCGTGTATGTACGTATCCGGCTAAAACTAAAAAACTACAATAGTTTACGACAAAGTAAATATGTATACAGACTCATTATCACCCAAGCCAGCTTTTTGTAACAAAATTATCGTATGGTTTGTTATTACGAAGATATATTAAAATTAAAATTCATTAGAATGCATTCTCAGAATTTAAAAAGAAAAAACGAAGGTAATAATTCTTATTTCAGATTAGGATTACCGTTCGTTTTTACTTTTTTTTATTTTGCTATACATTTATGTATTTTTAAAATGTCTATTCTCTTGAATTTATTTTCACGTCCATAGTAAATCAAAGCGTAACTTAAAAAATGAACATTAAAACAACAAAGTAAATTTAAAAGAAGATTATTATACAGTGTAACCCGGATATAAGAGACCCGGATATAAGAGAAACCCGGATATAAGAGAGATTTTCTCTGGTCCCAAATTAGAGCCTGTGTTAATGTATATAAAATAGACCAAACCCGGATATAAGAGAAACCCGGATATAAGAGACTTCTTATCCGGTCCCGACAACTCTCTTATATCCGGGTTACACTGTGTACAATTAGAAGACAAAAAGTTTAATATTTATTTATTCAAATATTTATGTATGGTGTATGTGTGTGCGCGTGTGTGTCCGGCTAGAAAATAAGTATACAGACTCAGCATCTAAAGGTCAGTTGTCTGTATGTGTGTATGTATGTGTGTGTGTGTATTACTGACTTATTAATATTTTTCGGCCATCTTATGAAAAACTAATTCAGTCATTAAAAAATAAACTTCATTGTTTTTTTTTTTGGTTTGTAACTAATATAAAAAGTAAATCATTTTCAGTTAAGTTTTATTAAAGAAAAAAATATAGCGAAACTTATTTTTTTCATAAATTAATTTGAATAAAATATAGTTAAATTCGTAAAAGAAATATTCAACACAACTAATGTTGGCCGTAAGTCATGTCTGTCTCCTAATTTTTATTTAACTAAAGATTTTTTCTTTTCAAATACAAATACAACTTGAAATTTAAACAATCGCTTTTTAAAGCTAAATTCTCAATGTATCTTGCTTCTATTCTCTTCTACAATAGTAGTTAATGTTTAAAAGCAAAACTTTATTTACTTAAAAATTTCTAAATTCCCCTCCATAATAAATATTAAATAACTATTTTTCGAAGAAGTAAAGCTCTCTATAGTTTTTGCTTAAAAAAAGAATTAAATTTAATATGTTTAACTATATATTAATTTAAGTTTATTAATTTTTTTATTAATAATAATTTGAAAAAAAAGATTAATGAACTTTTATCTAAGTCTGATGTGCTTGAAAACAACATTAACATAATATTTATGTTAGTAAATAATAATAAAAAAATACAAAATAATAAAAAAATAAAATAAATGAAATAATAAAAAATAAAAAAATAAAGCTTTTTTGAATAAAAATATGGGGATGTTCCTAAGCATCCCCCACACACCCAAACGTGGTACTGGTAGTGTGGTATTTTTTGTAACAAGCCCAAAAAAAAAAAAAAAAAAAAAAAAAAAAAAAATGAAGTTCATTTTTTAAAGCTTGAATAAAAATATTTTTCATAGATGGCTGAAAATATCCATAAATTGTCAATAATAAGCAATTATTATTATATACAATTATAAGACAAAAAGTTTAATATTTATTTATTCAAATATTTATGTGTGTGTATGTGTGTGTGCGCGTGTGAGTCCGGCTAGAAAATAAATATAGAGACTCAGTATCTAAAGGTCAGTTGTTTGTATGTGTGTGTGCGCACGCGCGCGCGCGCGCGCGTGTGTGTGTGTATTATTGACTTATTCATGTTTTTCGGCCAACTTATGGAAAACTAATTTTTTATTCAGTCATTAAAAAATAAACCTCATTTTTTTTTTGGTTTGTAACTAACATAAAAATTAAATAATTTTCAATTAAGTTTTATTAAGGCTAAAAAAACTATAACAAAACTTATTTTTTTCAAAAATTAATTCAAATAAAATACAGTTAAATTCGTAAAACAAATATTCAACACATATAAATACATTAGACGCTTTTTGGTGTCTGATCATCGCGTGTGATAAAATAATCTGATTTATGGTCTCCTCCTATCATCAGAGATCGCAACTACTTTTTCACTTACATACAGATTTGTCTTTCATTCTACCCTGAAGAAGGCGAAAATAGCAGACGTTTTCGGGGAAACGCGTCGTTTATAGTTTTTCCACTTTGTCTCATTATCTTCACTTTTATTTCGGATACTATTATGCACCCTACAAACACTTACTCACTCACTCACTCTCTCTCTCTCACACACACACAGCCACACACACACACACACACACACACACACACACACACACACACACACACACACACACACACACACACACACATATATTTGTGAGTGTGTGTTTATAGCTTTTCCAATTTGTCTCATTATCTTCACTTTTATTTCGGATACTATTATGCATCCTACAAACACTCACTCGCTTACGCACTCAACCTTTCTCTCTCTCTCTCTATCACACATACACACACACACACACACACATATATATATATTTGTGAGTGTGTGTGTACATATAAAGAGAGAGATACGGGGAAGGGATAGAGATGAAAATGAACTTGCTTATTTGCCGAATATAAAGAGACAATGAGTGAAATATTCGAGAACAGATTGCAATAGAAATAGGTGTAAATATTGTGATGCATTAAAATATTTCATAAAGAGATAAAGCCAAAGAAATATAAAAGAGAGTTTACAGTAGAAAATGTTTATGTATTTCTTGTTTTCACATATGAAACTGATGTTTATATAACATATAATGATGAATGCAATGGAAATTGGAAGGAAAAAGGAAGAAAATGTGAAGAGACAGCCAAGGCGTGAGAGAATGAATAAACTTAGCTGCCAACACCTATGGATTTCCCCCAGATTCAGCTTGTCCTAAATATCTAGTTGGCCGGCATCGCGATTTAAGAGATTGACGAGGTGTCACGCCATATACTTCGTGGAATCTCTAAGCTAATTGGTATCATTCGTATACTTTCCTACTTATATACGGGTAGGTATTTCCGATTTTCATATTACGAATAGCGGGGAAGAATCCTTAGACTGACAGCATTATTCTCTTTAGGGCATTGTGACATGCCTGTGACTAGACCTTTATTGTCGATAAAACAACAACAAAAAAAAAAACTGGTAAAAGTGGGATTTATGCATGTTCCAACGTCATTAAGATGACTGAACTGGTTCAATTTGATTTCAGACAGCCAACTTCTAACCTCCCCATATATATATATATATATATATATATATATATATATATATATATATAATTAGAGAAAGAGAGAGAACAGCGAGTGAGAGAAAGAAAGGGCAAAAAATATAAAAGCGATAGTCTATTTCAAGCTTCAACGCAATTTCAAGACTTGAAAATAGTGTTTCCGCTTGGTGTTGACCTCAAGGTCCACCTTTATATTTGTTATACTAACATTCGCTATATCCTTGCTATTGACTACCTTTAACCATAAATATAGCGAGCGTGTGGTCGTCGTCGCCGCGGCCATTGGATGCGTAGCCGTGGTAGGTAGGCGAGTCAAGTCGAAGTTCGACTGCAGGACAACTCTCCAGGGCGATTCACAGGTCCTCGCACCTTAAAACTATATTTTATCATCATATATATATATATATATATATATATATATATATATATGAATAGATAGATATGTATGTGTGTTTGTGTGCGTATGTATGTGCGCGTACTTTGGCAACAATTCCTCTCTAAGACATGTTTCATGAAAATTACTTGATTTGTTTTTTACGGTCTCTCAAATTTATGCAAGTTATTCAAAGCCAGAAAACATTTTTAGATTGTAAAAATTTTGGGGAGGTAATAATAGTTTACTGATACAAGTCTTACTAATTAACTCATAGCTAGGGGGAGAAGAGGTGGATTCATGCCTTACCCAAGAGTATTTGTGCGGAAGTAACAAACCCAACTGGAATTGGTACTCGGATCTTCGATTTCCAATTCTGTGTCGCTATCCATTACACCACCCGCACATCCAAGCGTACAGCACCTGGTATTCACAAGCGGTCACTCATCTAGCTACTGACCAGGCATTGCTTAACTTTGGTGATCGTATGAGAACCGGTGTTTCAAGCCGTATTTTTCTCGTGTGCTAACAAGAGATTTCGGTGGAGCTGTACAATAGGCAATGTGACCCCTTAATTTTTTTTCCAGTTTTTTTTTTTTTTTCATATTACTATAGATAACGTATTCTAATGGGTGGTCCGAAAATCTTGTTTCCCTAGATAATATAATTTTCTGTTTCTGATGGCTAACACAAAAAGGATGTTTTTCATACAGGCCTTCTCGATGTGTGACAGCGTCACTGAAATTAAATAAACTGAATCTATTATATGTGCTTTGTATTACTGTATTGTTCTATTGCTCGCATTACTTTTTGGTAGGGGTAACAAGACTTTCGGACCACCCTGTAGATCACGAATATTAATAATAGTTTTTTTATAAGAATTGTTAGGGAGGGTCCATTTAGCTCTGTAAATTCATTTTGAATTGGTCTTCTAACTGGCACCAAAACATATGCTTATACGACGTGATTTCTTAAAACATGAGTTGAATATCTATGGAACACATTGTGAGAAAATAGTGTCTGGCGAATTTAACACTCACAGGGTGTATTGAAACATCGAGTAACCTGTCGAACGAATTTGTGCCTATCGATAGCATAGCGAAAATGAAAAGGGTAAAAGAGTTAAATGTTGCTTAGAACTAAAAAGGGCAGAAAGTTTTGTAGAGCCCTGAACGTGAACGTTCTGAAAAATACAGTTACTAATGTATTGGCTTGGTTGTGGTCTGCCTCGTAATCATGTTTCTCGTGAGTGAAAATAGGGCAGGTTGATTTTTCTTTTCTTTTAAAAAATCGACATTGCACTTGATGTGAATGTTGGTATTTGATGTGATAATTACGGAAAGCAAAAATTAGATCCATAGCTTTTACCAAGTTTTGAGTATTTAGTTTTAAAAATCGTCTGTAAAGAAATACTCCATTTTCGCAGGTTTTTGCTTACACGTTTCAAAATTTTACTATTTCAAGAATGAATCCAAATAAAGTTGACATCTTTTGTATCGGATACATTGAATGGAAAATACATTAAAACTAGAATCCTAATTATGAATCGTCATGAGCAAAATATGCAATTTTTTATCTGTCTATATTTCTGAGATGAGATATTATGTACACTATTTACATTATTCGGACTATTGTCCTCATTTTTGTTGCCATATTTATCACAACGTTTTGACCGTTCTACGCTCTAGCCTTCTTGTCTTTAAGGACATATGGCATAGTGGATAAAGGTGTTGGTTAGATCCAGTGACAGAACGGAAAGAGTTGTGAGTTCAATACCTGGTTAAGGGAGTGGATAACTTAGAGAGATGAGTTAAAAGGAAATAACTGATAACTGGCATACATTAGGCATGGCACGTGGAACTAGAACAGTCGACCCACGCGAGCGAAATAAAGTTCGACATTCCAACTACCTGAAGAAGGCTGGAGCATACAACGGCCGAAACGTTGTAATAAATATGGCAACAAAGATGAGGACAATAGTCAGAATAATGTAAATAGTATGCAATTTTTTTTACTGTTTTCGATAAGTAAAAACTGTTAAAAAATTGTAAAAGATTGCAAAAATGTTACTCAATGATTAAGATTTGTTAGGTAATTTCTTAGATCGTAATTAATAAAAACAAAAAAGAAATAGATAAAAGTGTAGATAACACCATACTAGTGTTAGGCAAAAATTACAAGACAAAATGTTTTAAATTTGCATTGTTTATTGAAAATCGTGCTAAAACTACTGCACTGTATAATATATTACATCATAATATAGTTAAATTCTTCACTATAATTTCCCTTTGAAGTAGATGAGTGTTTTATTTGATGAGACAATGATTTAGTAATAATATGTGTTTGTCTTGCATCTTGTCTATGTGCAGTTTGTAAAGCTTTAGTAAATTATCAATTTTATAAGGCTGTGCTGTAAGGTTTTCAATGATCGCCGGTATGAAATTTCAACGCTACAATTTTGAACGTAATCTTTAAACTCATTTCCTCAAAAAACGGTAACGATTTAGAAAGAAATATTTTCTGTCGTTATTTATCGTGTGAAACCTCAACTTTCAAATATAGTGGAATATCATGATTCCAATATCGACCTGCCCTTTTGTGGCAACAGTCAGTGTTTGAACTCCCATTACTTTGAGTGTTGTTCCGTGCAGTCAAACTATTTCTACCTTTTATCTTTGTCTCCTAATACAATTCGACCTTGGTTAACTTTAGCGAATATCAATAACTTTAATTTTAAATCAGCTGACCTCCGATTTATACAATTTGGCGGGCTTTCTTTTATTATGGGATTGCAACAAGCTTATGTAAATTACTTTGTGTTCCTCAGGGTTTTTTTTTGTCTTATGTTCCTCTATATTACATTAGTAACTAATTTACGTTTTTTTTTCTTTTATGAAACGCTCGCCAGAAACTGGGATTAAGCATTCAGAGAAAAGACGATATAATAGCCGGATTAAGTTAAATTCATTGCGTACGAGATGATTATAGATCAGAAGGATATCTTCTAAATACACATTTAATATAACGTTGCTCGATAAGAATTATGTGGGGACGTGAGTTAGAAGTGTCCATGTCTTTAACTACATTTTCAATAAGGAAAAGGGAAAACAAAAAAGAAACAAAAACAAAAAAAAAAGAAACAGGCGAATATATGTAATTCACAGGAAAGTTTTATTCACTCTTATGATTACGTAAATCTTTTGCACAAATGACCTTGAAAAAAGCACGAATCTATCTCTTCTCAACCAGTTATAGATTAAATAGCAGTGTAGAATGCGTTCTCTAACCTTGAGTGGAAATAATTCTAAGATAAGAAAAACTATTACAGACCGTGAAGAAGGCAACGGGAAAATATCCCACTATCATTTCCGGAAAGTCATGACAATTTACAGAGAATAAAGTAAAGGAATATGAGCAAGGCCATTATCTCTTGACTCCTGAAAGGATGTGGCATTAAAAATGAATAATAAATGATATGCAGATAAATAAGTACCTCGGGGAATTGAACCCGCTTAACTTGCACAGTTCACTGGAACGTTGGACTAAATGAATAAATGAACGTAGAATAAACGGCGTTAAAATAATCCTGCTATAAAAAGCAATGTAGCAGGTGTGAGATTGTGGCAGAAGAAACATTATAGCGATCAACGGTACAGCTCATATGAAGTCAGGAAAACGGATAGGATCAATAATGGCATCCCAAATTTCCAGGAACCGTTTCTATAAGGGCAAGTAATCTTTAGGAACTTATTCGTCTTATTTTCTTTTCAATCTGAGAATAGAAAGCAATCACTTAATAGCATCAAAAAGAATTAAACCATTTTGATAATTTAATAGAAAACATTTATTAAGGTATTTCTAGATTGAAATTCTGTTCTCATTATATTCTGTTCAGAAGTGTAATGCTTTTTTATTCTAGTGTCATCAGTTGTGTTATGGTTTCTTAGTCACATTCGAACTGAATCGCTGCAGTCACAAACATCCAATTGAAGACCTATCAAATTTATGACTAGAAGATTTGCCACGTATTTAAATTCAAGATGATTTCTTTTGACAGAATAAATTATATTCATTATAGAAAACCTCTTTCAGCTGGCGCAGAGCTTACAGCAATGATATTAATTATATTTTTAGCTATCATATATCGGATATTAATGTATAAGATCATTTTCGTATAAAACCGGTTCACTAAGTTTTTATAATTTTAAGAATCAGTTCGCGTGAACCGGTAGAATGCCACCACTAGATAGGATACTGTTTAATAGTTGAGGTCAAAAGAAGCAGCCCAACATGTGAATTACAAATTGGAGATGCCAAAACAAATCAAGTACAAAAATTGTATTTTAACAGAAGATGGAAAATGCGACGCCGAAATCCGAAACCACATTGGGATAGCAAAAGGTGCCTTACAAAAGTTAAGCAAAATATCAAGAAACGGGAAAAAGAAATGTTATGTAATATTCTTCTTCTTTCATGTGCCGTGTCCCTTCAGGACGTAAGCAATCATGACCATCCACATCTTCCTGTATCTTTTAGCGCTTAATAACGTTTTTTTTTTGTTATTTCTCCCAAATCCTGTTCTGCCATCATTTGCTCAAGCCCATCAAGTGTGTTACGCGCTGTTTCCTCCTGTCCTTTTCCCCCCTCAATCTGTCCTGTGAGTATCAGATTTTCCAAGCCTTCCTTCCTCATTACGTGCCCCAGAAATTTCTACTGCCTCTTTTTGATGTTAAGTATAAGTTTCCTTTTTGTTTTCATTTTCTCCACAACCACATCGTTGCTCTCATGTTCGGATCATGGTATCCTCAGCATCCTTCTGCAGAATCACATTTTTGTCTCTTCTTCATCTTTGAGAAGATTGTCCAGCGTTCGTTGTCATAGAAGAGATATCACGTAATAGTTTAGTACTCTTATCCTTGTTTCCAGTAAAGTTTTTTTTTTTTTTCTATTTCTTATTACTCTGCTTAACTTTAGGAATGCATCTTTGACCATTCCAATTCGCCTTCGGTTTTCAGTGTCACTCTTTTCGTTCTCCGTTAAAACTCTTCCCAGATATTTAAATTGCCGCACTTGTTTGATTTTAGTATCTCCACTTGTAATTTCCATGTTGGGCTGTTCCCTTTGCTATGCTTCATTGAAATAGAAATCATAGCAGTTTTTAATCTCCGTCTGTACCCCCCTTATTTTTTAAATAACGACTTGCATTCATATTTACGGTTGATATCACGCTATTTTGTTAAGGTTATTAAGGCAAGATATTCAACGAGGAAAAAAGAGAATTTCCACATGTATTTTATAGTCATTGAACTCACAAGGAGTTTATTCTATCATTAAATTAAGAATTATGATTAATCAGAAAATGAAAATAGGAAAAACGTGAGATCTTCACATGAATTGCCAATGATTTTACTACATTTGAAATAAGTTTGTAATATAAAACCACTGTAAATTATTTTACAAGAGAAATGCATTTGAAATCAGGAATTAATGCAAGCGTTACTTAGAGAGTAGGGCTTACAAACGCATCATAGATTTTTAATGGGATTTACTCCAAGCAGGGCAGTAAAGCCACTAAGTCACAAGGGGTTACTGGGTGTGAAAGAATTAGGAAACAGAAACAATATGAAAAAACAGGGCCAATAGATAACGACTGACATTGCATTTAGATCTTTGTAGATGAAATTTGGATGGAAATTAAAACTATATTGTTATTATTATTTTATAATACTACTACTACTACTACTAATAATAATAATAATATTCATCGTCATTATTATTTATGACATCGTGATTAGAGACCGCAAAGACAAAATGTGCCTCCTTATTAACATGGCAGTCTCTGCAGACTGCGATGTATCTTTGAAAATCTTCAAAAAAAAAAAAAAAAAAATATCAAAATACAACGACCTTGAAATCGAAATCTCAAAAATGTGGTGAATGAGGATATTAACAATTCCAGTTTTGGTTGGAGCCCTCGGATTGACTGGAAAAGATTCCAATAGATTCATTGAAGGAATCCCTCGTACCTCATGCCTTAAAGAAATACAAAAAATTATACTCACAAGTACAACCCACACCTTAAGAAGGGCTTTATCTATGTAAAATATGTAGTGGAAAATGTCACGATGCCATTTCTGACCTTAGATCTCTTGTCGGGACCCGGAAAAAATGAGTATACACCAGAAACCAAAGGATATAAAACAACAACAACAATAATAATAATTGTCATGGGTCCTCACCTATAACTACAGAATGAACTCTTCCTAACACTATGCCTCTCAAGAGAGAGAGAGAGAGAGAGAGAGAGAGAGAGAGAGAGAGAGTTGAATCGAGTCGAGCCGATAGTAGTTCACTCCAAACCAGACTGACAGTCATACTAACACCTTCCACATCTTGTATTATTATTTCTTGTAATATACCTTCGTTATTTCTACTCTTGTGTTCGTGTTGTTCTTCCTTGGTCCTAACCTGGACAATAATAATAATAAGCATAAATGGTGAGTAAGAATATGTTTTAATTCATATTTCACGGCTATTTGAATTCATTTGAAGGCATCATTTTAACACAACAGATCTTTTTTTTTTAATGGAATTTACCACAAACAAGGCAGTAATGCCACTAAGACCCAAAGGTTTACTGGGTGTGAAAGAATTAGAAAGCAGAAACATTATGAAGGGGCGAAAAAAATAGAAGAGTAATCAGGAGAACAGTAGATAACGATTGACATTGCATTTGAATTTTTGAACATCAAAGTTGGCTGGAAAGCATGGAGATGGAAAAGAGTTCCACAAGCGAGAAGTGCAAGAAAAGAAACTGTTTGCATAGAACTTACGGTTGCATCTAGCCAAATCGACTGAAAACTGACGAGAACTTGTTGCCAATCTAGTACTACGTTTAAATTCATAAAGTCTAAGTGCTAAATCGAAGAGTGATATTTATTTGTAATATTTACAAAATGTGGCACAAGGCTAAAAATGGGGATTGGGGAAAAGGACGGTCTTCTTCTGTCTTAATATTAAACTTAGCTAGCCACAAACACTGACCCAAACATACCACAACACATTTTTACTTACCTTTCTTACTACATCCACCATAATACCTCATTGTCTCTATGAAAATCCTAACTGGTCGCCATATGTACAATTCATTATCTGTGTGGGGAGGAGAACAAAACAACAATAAAAAATAACTAGCCCCAATGAGTATTTATAAACCGAAGTGTTCATCCGAACAATTACTATGAAAGTATTTATAGAAAAAGCACAGGGAAGCAACGGTGGGAAAGTGACTGAAGCTGAGATGCCAGGTCGAGACCAATAATATTACTGATTCTTCTATGGATTTTATCAAGAATCTCTAAATCTATAGCAGGTGCACCGGAGCATGTATGACAGCAATATTCTAAGTATGGACGAGTTGTAAACTTATAGATATGTAAGATAGATTCAGGAGAGAAAAATTGTCTTGCACGATCCAGTGAACCAACTTTCTTAGCAGCTGATCTCGCAATGGATCCAATGTAGTTTTTTTTAACTTGTAATCCCGAGAGTTCGAATTCAAGGTTGTCTTTGTAAAAAAATCTGCTAACCACATATAGAGACACTATTCTGCTATTTAACCCACAAATGTGTCAGCTGAAAATGTTAACCTGAGAAGCTATAATAAGTCACTCTCTTGGAGTTTAACATCAGCCATGTTGATGGAAGGCAGAAAGGGGCCTCTCAAATGTAATAATACGTACATATTAATTTTGCAATGAGAGGCTTCTGTTATCAACCTGGGTTTATAATAAGTAAGATTCACATTTAACTTGAATGTTATCCTTTTAAATGAAACATGGGCGCTCAAATACCTAGTTTCATGGGATTCAGATAAACTTTCCTGATATTTTTTTCCAGATAAGGCAAAATATAAGAATCAATTTTATTATTTTACTGGGATAGAAATAATAGCAAATCTTGAAATATGGGCCCCAAACAGCTTTCCTTATTTTTTTTTACTCAGAAACCTGTAAACAATAAAGTTTCACGAGTGGATGCGTTTATGGATGAAATATTATCTAGGTTACGAAGAAAGTAAGTAAAGTTTTTTTAAAATATTTTAAATAAACTTCAAATTTTCTAAATTTCTTCGAATTTTGGTAAATTTTTTTAAACGGCTAATTTTTAAAATTTTAAAAATATGGCTGATATAGAGCTTTTTTCATTTTTTTCTGTAATATTCTACGTCCAGACGTTGGCAGCTGATAAAATTTCTTCTGGCAAACACTTTCTTTTCTATCCCGACTGGCAACGTCCCAGACATGTTTTTTTTTTTTTTTTTTTTATTTATATCAACGGCAATTTACTCTTTCCCTTTTAATAACGCTGGTCAACAAAGCTTTTTTAATGTTCTGGTGTAGGGACGATTATAGGTAATAAGCAATTTTGAAGCGTTGATTTTCAAAAATGACATCAGTTTTTCCCCATCATGTCTAGTTTTTCTGGTTTGAGAGATGCCCCCCTTTTTTTCTAAAATTGTGTATTTTTTTTTTCTAAATACAGGTCCAAATTTTGATCGCTATTTCTTGCCTATAAAGTGAAACTTTAGTAATATATTTCAGGAAGAGGGGGATTAAGGTCATAAATGAACACCAGAATAAATGACAAAAAGAAAAACGACCAGATTTTTATTGGATTTATCCTTTAAGACCATATTATTCCTACTCACTTCCAATTAAAAAGCTAAGCACTCTCGTGCGAAACTTTACACTTTGGTATTAAAACCCATTTAGTTTTCAAATAGAAGAATATAATTAATGCTTTATAAGCCATTAGCTTACATTGTAGTAATTAATGTGCGAACTTTATTTGAAAAAGAGGAATACAACTTTATGTTGATATTAATGTTAATGTAATTGCATTTTTAGGTACTTTCTATTTTATGATATTAGTATGCCTAGAAATGAGATCTTTAATTATATTTTTTCAGCTAAATACCCTCTTTTATTCCTGAATTAATATTTACATATCAATATTTAAAAAACATGTCCAAGCGAATTTGTGTCAGAAATCCTGGTATATTTTGTTGCACTTGTGGTGAATATACTTTGCAACGCAGGAGAGAAAAAAAAAACATCGATGACTTTCTGGAAAAGGCTTATTTTGTATACTTTAGCATCAAGCTTGGTGATAAAGGCAAGAAATATCGATCAGGTGTGCGTCTGGATTTTCAAAAATTACATAAATTTGGAAAAAAAATGGACATATCCTCAATAAAATCTGGACATGATTGAGAGAAATTGATGCAGTTTTTTTTTTTAAATCACTTTTATCTACAATCCTCCCGACACCTGAATATTCAAAATGATTTTGTTGACTAGTGTAATTCTCAGCGACTATCATTATCAAGAATTCGTCTGCTTTTTAATTAGCCGAATATTAAACAGAGATAATAGACAAGATAAGAATTGATGAATTCGATACAAGAAACTAATACTGGAACATTTACTTATAGAGAAGCCTTTAGCAATATAATATTTCTATATGACACTTTCCTTGAACCCAATGCCCGTTGGTGCCAATAATATTCTGGACAATCACTCTGTAGTGGTATTGTCCTTAGCTACTGAAATCTATCGTATTTTTGGTTGAGATGGTTGACTTTTGAATTCAAGGTTGTCTTTCTAAAAAAAATCGGCCAACCACAGATAGAGACACTATTCTGCTATTTAACCCACAGCTAGGAGAATTGAGGGATTAATACCTTTCCCAAAAAAGTCAAGAGAGCGCAGTCTACAATGCCTGAAAAATGACCTTCCGATGTCATCAGTTCCCAACAAGGTGTCTATGCTGATGGTAAAACTATTTAGTTAATAGTAAGCTCCAGAGTTCGAATTCCAGTCGGGTTCGTTGCATTCACTTACGCCCCCCCCCGGGAAAGGTATGAATCCATCTCTTCGCCTCCTCCCCAGTTATAGATTGAATACCAGGACAGACTGGGTTCTATATCCTTGGTTGGCAACCAGTTCACCGCAGAAAGAAATGGCGACTGATTTCGAAAATTACCCCCAATTAACTGGAGCTTGTAAATTTTAACTCCTTATTATATACTGTACGCATGAACACTAATGGGTATGTCCCAATTCTCATAAATACGTAAGTGGGGGCAATATTCTCATAAATATTGTAAGTGGGGGTAATATGCTGTCTATGTAGTCCATCACTAGCAGTGGTTTACCTACTTCACGCCGCTGGCGAGTATAGTATTTCGTTGATGTTATAAAGATTACCATTTTCATTTCCAAACTCCGTTTTTGGTTATTTCTCATTCAATAAACTTTTCTAGGTTTCAACACGCCTCCAAAACGAAACTGCTATCATTTAACCATCGTAGAGAAGAATTTTTGTCTTCCATCAGCATGGCTGATGATAACCGTAAGTTCTATTCTAATAGTTTCTTCTCTTTCACGCTTCTTGCTTGTGGAACTCTTTTCTGGCTTCATTCTTTTCGGATTCTTTCTTTTTTGTTAATAACGATCTTTAAAGGCAACAACAATCGCCATCTTCTATCTTTTTGAATCCTGTTCTTTTATATTGCTTTAATATTTTCTCCGTTTCTCTTACGCTCATTATAATTTTAGTGGCTTTATCGCCTTGCTTTGAGTGGAATGATTAAGAAAATAGTACGAAAAAAAATCCACTTATTATTATGATGATGTTCAGTCATTCGTAATTTTATGAATTGATGTCACGGTTTGAGTTTCGTGATTTTGTTTTACGGCATATCAAACTCAATGGGTTATTTAATGCCGACAAGATTTTTAGAAGTGGTTCGTATGGATAGAATATGTATTTTTTTTGTGTAAGAAATCAGTTTATAGATCATGTTTCATTGATGAATATTTGTAAAGAGGGCTTTTGTCGAGAGTCAAATGTATTGCTGGTAATATATATTTTTTCAAAAACTTATTGCTAATATTTTAAAAAAAATTAATGCTGATATTTTTACTATAAACATCTATTAATCGTGTTTTGACCCCAGGTTGGTATGTTAACTATTTATCCATAGCTGGGACCCTAGCAGATGCTACCACCACGGGTCAGAGTGGACCTTGAAACAACATCAATTAAAAGGTGCTTCCACGCCCCTCAAATCCTCCCGATCAGATGCCTTGCTGCCGGATGTAGTTTATCGTTGTACTCAAGACCGTCACGGTTTGAAACAATTTATTTGACAAGTATGTAATCATTATCCGCCGTGACAAAAGTCCACAGAAAAAAAAAAGTCTTATTTCTTTTATGTTCGGGATAAATAAACATTAACGTTTGTTTCATTTCAACAGGGTTTTATCCTGTCTTTAATAACGTGGCATTACTTTCCGAATAACATTACACAGTGTGGCTTATTTATTCTCAGCCTGTGTTTCTTTGTGAAATATTTGAATATAGGTCTTGAATGACAAATTTTAGATACAAAACAGATTTTTATATCACAATCACGATCACGAGTCCCATAACTCATTTGGCCGTAGGGGACCACACGTTCTGCAGCCACAGTAGGAGATAGAGCCCCACCCTCTCCAGGCTGCTTTGAATTCACAGTTGTCCTTCGTCTGGTTGCTAACCATGGCTAACGAGTCCAGATTGCCCTACTATTTATCCATAGTTGGAGGCTTTAAATTCAGGGATTTTTTCTTCTCCTACACCGGTTACCATCCAAGGCTATAGAATCCAGTCTGTTAAACTCTAACTCTAACTGGACCATATTAAACAGGAACAAAATGAATGGATGTTTACGCGTTGCATTATTTCTTTTTTCGTATTGTTCCCTTCAGTTCAGGGATACATCTTTTCTTTGTATCCCTTCTGGAAGTGCGCGGTCATGGCTCTCCACAACTTTATTGTTTTCTTTTGCCCTTAAATAACTTTTCTCTCTTTACCATCCGTCTCTGACCTAGTTCTACAATCCAATCAAACAAACTCGTGATTAGGTTACTTGCTGTTTCTCTTTGTTTTTCTTACCTTCTTTTCCTCGTGGACGCCAGAAATTTTAACCGTATCTGCTCATTCTGATTGTAAATATACATGTCTTTTTAGTTCTTATTTTCCCTTAAATTTCCTCTTTGTTCGTATGTTTTGTATGTGGTATTCTCCGCATTCGTCGGTAAAACAGCATCTTTAACACTTTTCTTCATCTGTGAAGAGATTGTAAGTCACTACCATCTAGAAGACTAGATATTACATAGCTGTTAAGACGTCCTTTCTTTGTTTATAAGGATTTTTTTTATCTTTTAATATTTTGCTTAGTTTCTGGAAGACACCTTTCGATAATCTTCGGATTTCTGTGTTATATTTTTCGTCGTATCCCTTTTTAAAGAAATGCAAGCTTAATCAGGAGATATTCAGTGTTGTGTTCTCATTAACTAATACAACGATATCCTTACAGTTATTTTAAAGTTTGTAATTTTAAAAGGCCATTTATTTTATACCAGAATGGTATAATCTCATAATCTTGTAAAAGATTTCAGTTTAATAAATTAAATATTTATTTTCAGGTCTTTATAAGAACGATTTCAGTTAATAATTAAATATTTATTTACAGACATTTATGAGAAGATCTCAGTTAATAAACTAATTATTTATTTTAAGGCTTTTAGAAAAAGGATTCCAGTTAATAATTAAATATTTATTTACCGATCTTTATGAGAAGACTAGCAGCATGGCCCGGCGTTGCCCGTGCTTGATTCAAATATCGTACAACTCATACACCAATCGCTATCACTTGATTTAAAATATTTTTGCCCTTCCTTGTCTTTAAAGGAGTTCCCTTTACCGTGCTGATGTTGCTACATGCCTTACTTCTTGCCTATCTCACGCTGCGAATTTATTCTAAGCTCTATACTAAACATTAAATCTATTACGAAAAAAGAACTAAACAAAATGAACACAAAACGATCAGCTTTAAAAAAGGACTCGTAACTGGTGAAACCGAATGAAAAAAAGAATGTTAACAACAAATACTTTTTCACACCCAACCCAGTTCTGCGGAATCAGAATCAACGTTGAGTTTAAGCAAGCGAATGAGCCAATTGGAGTAAAGTGCCATGCAGATTAAAATTTTTCCCACTTGTGACGAATTTTTTTTTGCATGCTAGCATGCTAGTTAACATTCGTGTAAGTCAACTGTTGGCTCTCACGCTGGCCAATAGAATCTTCCTGCCTATTCGTGGCAGCCAGTTATTGGCTCTCACTCTGGCCAGTAGAAAATGGCCGCAAACTACATAAAAACTGCCGTAGAAGCATGAAAAAATCGATTATTTTCACTATCGATGGGAGTTGGGATATGCAAAGTCAGTCTTGGCCTTCCAACTAACTTGGAGCATGTGCATGTAAATTTTAATGCAAATCCGTCGAAAATTGCGGCCGTGGATTCGTTACACACACACACACACACACACACACACACACACACACACACACACACCTACCTTTTTATAGATAGAGATGTTAGTTAATAAACTAAATATTGATTTTAAGGCTTTTATAAGAACGATTTCAGTTAATAATTAAATATTAATTTACCGGCCTTTATGAGAAGATGTTAGTTAATAAACTAAATATTTATTTTCAAACTTTTAGAAAAAGGATTTCAGTTAATAATTAAATATTTATTTACAGATGTTTATGAAAAGATGTCAGTTAATAAACTAATTATTTATTTTCGGGCTTTTATGAGAAAATCTCAGTTAATTAAGTACTTTTCAGGCTTTTAGGAGAACGATTTCATTTAATAATTAAATATTATTTACAAGCGGTAGAAGAAGGTGAGAAGATGTTAGTTAATAAACTGAATATGCAATTTTGGGATTTTATGAGATGCCAGGTAATAAACTAAATATTTATTTTCTGTCTCTTATGAGAAAATCTCCGTTAAACTAAATATTCATTTTCAGGCATTTAGGAGAACGATTTCAGTTAATAATTAAATATTTATTTACAGACGTTTATGAGACGATTACAGTTAATAAAATGAATATTTATTTTTAGGATTTTACGTGATGTCAGTTAATAAACTAAATATTTATTTATAGGATTTACGTGATGTCAGTTAATAAACTAAATATTTATTTTCAGGCTTTTAGGAGAACGATTTCAGTTAATAATTATGTCTATGTACAGACATTAGAAGATGTCAGTTAATGAACTGAATATTTATTTATAGGGTTTTATGAGGTGTCAGCAAATAGAATAAATATTTATTTCCAGTTTTTTATGAGAAAATCTCAGTTAATAAACGAAATATTTATTTTCAGGCTTTTAGGAGAACAATTTCCGTTAATAATTAAATATTTATTTACAGACGTTTATGACAAGATGTCAGTTAATGAAGTGAATATTTATTTATAGGCTTTTATGTTATGTCAGTTAATAAACTAAATATTTATTTCCAGTCTTTTATGAGAAAATCTCAGTTAATAAAGTAAATATTTATTTCCAGTCTTTTATGAGAAAATCTCAGTTAATAAAGTAAATATTTATTTTCAGGCTTTTAGAAGAACGATTTCAGTTAATAATTAAAATATTTATTTACAGACGTTAGAAGATGAGAAGATGTCAGTTAATGAAGTGAATATTTATTGATAGGCTTTTTTTGAGATGTCAGTTAATAAACTCACTATTTATTTATAGTTTTTTTTTATGAGAAGATGTCAGTTAATAACTAAATATTTATTTAAAGGCTTTTAGGAGAATATAACTTTGGCTAATAAAGTTGTGTTTGAACCGTGTTACGATTTGTCCTGTTCCAAGTTGTCTTCCGCAACCACTTTCCCCAAAATGAAACGTTCCTAGCCTCACGTTACCCTATCGCTGTGTTCATGGCAAATGTTAAGACAAGCTACATTACGTCGTCCTCCTACTTCACAGCTTCCTTCATCCGTCATGTCACGTACAAAGTATTCCTCATTCCCTTCGTATTCCATTAGTTAGGAGGAAGTTCCACTCGGACAACTTCTTCCCCAGTAGATTTACTTTGTGGAGCAGACTCACGACAGGAAGCTTTCACCATCACAACAATCTTAACCTATTCAAGTCTACGGTTCACTGTTATCTATCTTACATATCCTCATAACATTAACTTCGTACTTCCAGACTTAACGCTCTTACAACGAACTTATTCAGTAGCTCTGTACTTTGAGTGGAAAAGAATATAGAAATCTTGTAAAAGACTTCATTTAACTTACCAAATAAGATTTGTTTACAGGCATTTATGAAAATATAAAAAATACTAATAGGCGTTTCTAAATACGTCTGTAAGACGAATCTGTGGATGTTGGTCCGCCATTGCTTGCGCTTATAGCTCTAGCAATGGCGGATCTCTTAACCGGAAAAATGTAATTCTTACGACACTAATTAAATAATTGAAAAAGAAAAGAAAGAAGTATCTCAAGTTCGTGTCGGTTCTCGTATTGCATCGTGTTGGCACAAGACAGAAGCAGGAAAATATTTGTCGCTCACAGAGAAAAGCGTTCAACTGAAGTGCTTCGTCACATAAAAAAGGACGCTTAGATCAAAGGAAAGGCTGAGAAGGAAAAAGTCCCGCGAAAAAAAAAAAAGGTTTGTCTGCAAACAAACAAACAAAAAAAGTTACGTTACCACCATTTAATCGATTGTTCGTTAAACGAAAGACTGAGAAATACTTGAAAGTCACACATTTAACGGATATTGAAACTGTCATCTAGCCAATTAATACGCTGAACTGGTAAAAACCCAGAAGTAGGAACAGTCATTTAGGAAAGAACTCACTACACAGAAAATATACGGTATGTTAATTTTTTTGTATGGGTCGTGTCCCTTCATACGTAGGCGATCATGGATCTCAATAGCTTCCTATTCTTCGTGTATTATGGGTCGCATCAAGGCCTATGCCAGAATATACATTGCACTCAGTACGATGCCAGACAAGCCGGCGGTAGAGTTGACATGGGTTGAGCTCTCAGTTGCCGAACGCATTATTCGCGTGACGGACCAGCTGCATCAGTGTCTGCAATCGTGGGAACGAAGTGAACGACAGGAGATAGATATCTAAACACCCAACCCAAGCGGGAAAAGGCGGAGTGTCTCAGGCATCGCTGACAAGAATATAAGGGCCACGAAAGAAGAAATCTCGTGCAACCATTGGTTTGCAACACAACTTCATCGCATTCACAGCTCTTAACAGTGTCTGTTTCTCCATTATCCTAGCCAATCCCTATTCTGCCATCCATTTGCAAAAGATCGTTAGGCAGGTTACTGGCTGTTTCAAAACAACCTTCAGTAAGTCTCGTAGGTCTCAAATTTTCCAAACCTTATTTCCTCATTGTATGTCCCAGAAATTTCAACTATTTCTGACCCTAAGCACAAGCATTCTTTTTGTTTCCATTTTTCTTAAAACTTTCTCGTTCCTTAGTATCCTTCTGTAGAACTCCATCTCAAATGACTTTGAGAAAGGCATGGACCCATCTATCCTTCTCCCAGTTATGATTTAAATAGCTGGGTAGACAAGGCTCTCTAGCCTCGGAGAAGGAAAACTCCGAACTCAAAACTGTGGAGAAGGAAAATAGGAAATCATGCGGTTATCAAGGAGACGCTGTGGAGGCCCATGATGGTCAAAATCTTGAAGGGACATGGCATTTTAAAAAATCACAAGGAAAAATAGAGGTAGCAAAGAGGCATGCGATTTTTTAATCTCAAAGACAAATAGGGGCGGTAATGGGGAAAAACTCCCTAAAGAAATTGTGGAGAGCTATGTTCACTCACGTCCTGAAGGGACGTGGTCATAGAGAGAATATAGCCTATAATCTCAAGATTATCCAGAATGTTATCAGAAAGAGCAATGCAAATGCAGAAGGACGTGTACTTGTGTTTTACAGATTACACAAAGACGTTCGATAAAGTACGCCACAACAATCTGTTGAAACTGCTCAGCAGTCTTGATATATTCGAGAAGATAGAATAATCAAGAATCTATACAGCCACCAAAAGGCAGATATACAAAAATAAAAAGTGTAAGACAAGGATGTGTCTTCTCACCAGACTTATTCAACCTATACAACGATGCGATAATGAGAGAAGTTCGACCAGGATTCATTATTGACAGCCACACTCTTAGCAACGTAAGGCATCCCGATAACACAGTGTTGATAGCAGACAGAGAAAGAAAGCTACAAAACACTCCTACAGATGGCAGTGAAAGCAATTCCGAATAAATGATTAAACATCAACTGAAAGAAGACAGAATGCATGGTTGTTAGCAAAAGGATGAGCCAAAAGTGCGAACTGCAAATCGGAGGTAGCAAAATCAAATAAGTGCGGGAATTTAAATATCTGGGAATTGTTTTAACAGAAGACGGAAAGCGAGACACTGAAATCCGAAGGCGTAATGAGATGGCCAAAGAAGCATTTCCCCAAAAGCTAAACAGAGTACTGAGAAATAAGAAAATTTCGTTAGAAACAAGACAAAGAATACTAAACTGCTATGTGATATCAGTCCTCCTGTATACTTGACGATCTCCTCAAAGATGAAGAGGACACTTGAGACAACAGAAATGTGGTTTTACAGAAGGATGCTGAGGATACCATGGACTGAACATGTGAGCAACAACAAGGTTTTAGACAAAATGAAAATAAAAAGGAAACTAATACTTAACAGGAAGAGACAGTTGGAGTTTCTGGGACATACAATGAAGAAAGAGGGCTTGGAAAATCTGATACTCACAGGACAGATAGAGAGAAAGATGGGCAGAGGAAGACAACGCATAACATACTTGAGCTTGAACAAATGGATGCCGGAAAAGGGCATACGAGAAATAGCAGAAAGAACAAGATTATTAAGAGCAAAAAGGAAAGGAAGTTGTGGAGAGCCATGATGGCCTACCCGCTGATGAGGGCACGGCACATAAAGAAGAAGGTTTGCCTATCTGTCCAGCTTGTGTGAATGGATGGTGGAACTGGGAGTAGCAAAATGATAAACAAAATGGCAAAAAGATTAAGATCTGCAGGGGATTGGAAGTTGCAGAGAGCCATGATCGCCCACGTCCTGAAGGGATACGCCACATAGAAGAAGAAGAAGAATGTAGTTCGAATAATATTTAAAAAAGAATTATATCAACATCATTTATCCAATCGAAAGTTTATGAACACGTCGTAGTGACTGCTGACGGTAAGCTCAAATTCCCTGCATTTAGAGGCTGAAAATCAGTAATTAAATGAAGTTTCCTGTTTAGTGATCCGTCCTTCGTGCAACACTCCCCCATCAGAATAAAATGGGTACGTTTAGAAACACAACCTCAGATTGGCTGCAAACCTAAAAGGAAGCGGGTAATTTCAAGATGGATCACCATTCCGGTCTTGTGGCATATTGAGTAAGACATACACTCACCTACAATCAGCAAATGACAAGGTCTCACGTTCTACCACTGCAAGGCAAATAAACCTAAGCAGTTTTTAGCGTTAGGAAAAAAAAAGAAATATTAATCATGCTTCTATGCGCATGTTAGATATTAGCTAGCTTATTTTAGTGCAGAGTCACTTATGTGGGGAAGCTAGTGAGGATCAAACTCATTATTTTAGTAGTAACGATCCTAATAAGCTAGCAATATTATCGGTCCTAATCTGGCAGCTCGGCTTCAGTCACTTTCCCACCGCCGGAAGGTTGCACCTCTGTACTTTGTCTATAATTACTTTCATGGTAATTGTGCAGATGAGCTCATTGGCGCACGTTTTAAATTGTTGTTTTATTCCCCTCCACCAATATACAATGAATTGTTACTAGTTAGGATTTTCATAGAGACAAAGAGGTATTATGGTGAATGTAGTAAGAAAGGTAAGTAAAAATGTGTCGTTTTGGTGTTAGGAATATTGTTTGTATGTTTGGATCAATGTTTGTGGCTAGCTAAGTTTAATATTAAGACAGAAGACCGTCCTTTTCTCCATTCCTCATCTTTGGCCTTTTACCGCATTTTCTGTATTTTAAACGGAAATAAATATCTCTCTTTGCTATGGTATTTTTTAAAATTGTTATTTTATTGTTAAAGTCCCGTATTGATTTCGCCCAGTTAACTGATGTTTCTGCCACATTTCAGGATTCTAGGGTTTTTTTTTATTACTAACATTATTTTATTTGGTTTCTTGTAAATAGTTTTGGTTTCATATTGTAAATACTTATTGGGGTTAGTTTTTAAGTTGTTTTATCCCCACTCCACAGATAATAAATTGTACATATTAGGATTAGCTAGGATTTTCATAGAGACAATGGTGGATATAGTAAGAAAGGTAAATAAGAATGTTGTGGTATGTTTGGGTCAGTGTTTGTGGCTAGCTAAGTTTAAAGTTAAGACAGAAGAAGACCGTCCTTTTGTCCACATTCCTCATTTTGGCATTGTGCCAAATTTTGTAATTATTTATAAATAAATATCGCTCTTCGCTACGGTACCTAGATTTTTAAAAATTTAAGCGCATTACTAGACTGGCGTCGAGATCTCGAGATTTACAGTTGAATTGGCTAGATCTAACCGTAAATGCTATTCTAACTGTTTCTTTTCTCGCACTTTTCACTTGTGGAACTCGTTTCAGTTCCATGCATTCCGGCCAATTTCAATCTGCAAAAATTTAAATGCAATGTCAATCGCTATTTGTTGTCCTTCTGATTACTCTTTCCTCTTCTTGCTCATTATTAATGTTTCTGTTCCTTATTCTCCCGCGCCCAGTAACCCCTTGTGCCTTAGTGGCTTTACTTCCTTGCATCGGTTGATACCGCTTTAAAAAAAAAAAAGGCTAACTGTTGTTAGGCGCCCTAAAATTTAACTCATATTAATTATGTAAAAGTGGATTTTAGATCAGAAATACAGGGTGCGATGGATAAATTATCGCCTAACTTACGCAAAAATGAAAATAACACTGACATCTCATTTTAACAGATATATTTACCAAGATTACACAAAAGTGTCTTGAAATACTAAAGATTAAAAGTATTCAATAAAATTGGCTTCAACCACGGCTTCCAGGCGTCTTCGGAATCTTTTGCAATTCTTCCGGACGGTTTCCTTGTTTAAGTTGGTGAATGCTGCCATAATACTTACTTGTTCATCTTTGGAGTTACAAGGAGTTTTGTTCGTAATAATCGACAGGATTGCAGTCTGGGAAGTTAGGAGGCCAGATGTAAGGGCTTAGGTGGTTGCAGAAATTGTCTGACAGCCATGACTGGGTTCTCCTGCTTATGTGGTATGGTTTTAGTTTTGTGGCCAGATGTAGGGTCTTCCAGCAGCTACTCTCTTAACCTCCTCAAGGCACTTCATGTAAACCTCCGTGTTGACTCTGAAGCTCTGTGGGAAAATGAATGGAGGCATAAGGTTGCCATCACTGGTGATCACTCGAAACAGTTTCGTAATCACCATTAGACTCATCCAACTCTTTTCGATTTCCTCTACATTGTCGTCAGATTGACACCCAAACATACTGGAATGTTCGTATTGGAGCTTCCGGCACGAATGCCAAGAAGGACAGCATGATTTTTTCAAAATTTCTGCCGGAGTGAATTGCGTCATGGTGCTCTTTTTCTGACAGACGGTGCCCAACTGACCCTACTATACTGTGCAGTCGACAAAAGCAAACAACGCGCATGCGCCAAATTAAAACTATAAAAATGGCGACAATTTACCCATCGCACACAAATAAAAATATGTTGAAAGTGACATTGTTTTATTAGAATTAGATGGACATTTAGTGATGTCTAAGACCCTAACTTTTCAATGCTCACTCAATTAGTGTGCCTGTTCCATCGTTAAAGATATCAGTTTCTTGTATCTTGTTCTGCTAAGAAGAGATGGAATTATACATCCCATCTATACATTAGGAGGACAGATATAAGGGCTTAGGTACATCTTAATATTATGGATAGAATGGGTGAAATATATATGTCAACATTTTTATTACTCCTAAGCATAAACACGACCCTTATTTGCATATAAACTCAAGTATAAACGCGAGCAAATTTTAACAGTAGGCTTCAAGTATAAATGCGATCAATGTTTATTTTGTAGACTCAACTATCAAACTGATCACTCCTCTAACTATAGGCTCAAGTATAAATGTTTGCCTGTAGAATCAAGTATAATAAAAATAGATTTCAACATTAAATAGTCCAACTTGTATTAAGATGCGATAAAATGCACCAACCCGACAAAACCAATATGTCGAAAGTGAGCAAGTGTTAAAATGTTCATCAGTCACTTATGTGCCATGCGTGATACACGCTTAGGCGATCATGTATATTTCGATACATGACTGACGAGGCAGATTTTTCCCCGCAGTAGGTTGTCATTTCTTTCTGCGGTAGACCAGTTGCCATCCAAGTATACAAATCGGTCTGACTTGTTGGGACAGGGTGGGGAGAAGAAGAGAATTCATACCTTTCCCAAGGGTATCAGCACGTAAGTGAATGTAATGGATTCGACTGGAATTTGAACTCGGCTCTCGGATTCCTCAATCTGACCTGCTATTCATTACTCCACATAAAATAATTGCAAATATTGAATATTTTTATCTTGATCATGGCATTATTGAATGCTTACATTTGGTTCCTAAACTTTTTGCTAGTCACCGTAAAATTGTACACCTCGTCATCTAGGTTCTGTGTACGCCCCTGATTAACAAATGGCTGAAGAAAATTAAAAAAAAAAAGGTTATTACGTACTTAATTTAAGCAAACTGTGAAGATTGTTCAAAATAGAAATAAAAAAAATGAATAAAATTAGCGCTTAAAGGTGTAATATGAGAAGTTATCCACTAAAGTTCATAATTTTACTTCCTAAAATTTCACTTATTGTTATATTTGCTATATCTTTTGCAAATGAAATGTACTATGGTTAGTTTAAGACGTGCGTCAACCGGTGCGGTATCGTTTTCAAGCACTTTTCAACAGTGCCGCCCGCTGGAATCGCCTCCTCAGCCTGATAACATTAAGATGACCTCCTTTACTCATCGACCATGATAAGATTTGAATGTATCTATGTGCGTTGAAATATAAATATTTGTGTAAAACATGAATGCATGCTTTTCTTCATTAGACTACGGACTTGTTTATTTGCGCCTTCCCTTATATAGCGTATGTACTCGCGTATCATGCGACTTTTGAAGACCTAATTTTGAAGCTAATTTTAAGGGGTCGCATATGATATCATACTTATTATAAAACCCAGGTTGTGTGTGTGTTTGTGTGTGTGTGTACGTTTATATATTGGATCGGATTTCCTATATTTTTCAACCGATTTCAACAAGACTTCACAGGACTACGTAAAATTACCTTGTGATGGTTCTGACAGCGCCCAAAATTGGAAAAACACAATTGTTTTTGCACAAAATCAATTTGAAAACACGATTAATCGCGAGAATGAAAGGGGGACAACTCATATCGAGTTATACTTATTATAAAACCCAGGTTGTTTGTGTGTGAGTGTGTTCATTTATATATGGGATCGGATTTCCTACATTTTTCAACTGATTTCAACAAAACTTCACTTGGTTTGTGTGTGTGTGTGTGTGTGTGTGTTCATTTATGTCAACAGATTTCAACAAAACTTCACTTTTTTTTGGCAGGTAGTGTTTCTTATTGTCTTGCACACTTTTTTCTTTATTTTTACATTCAGAATGCTTTAAAAATTCTATTTACAAGACAATTGTTTATAATAAAATTCTATTCAATCGGTAGACTCATAACAATTGAAAACAATGTTTTTGTTTGAGTTTGGGTTTGACCAATTCGTAAAAAAAAAAAAACTAATTAAGACATGCGTGTCCGTCAACCTTAAACAATAATCTTTGTCAATTTTATTTTTCAGTCTTTATGATGGTCGATACTTGATCTATCTCTTACTGTTACATCCCCGGGCAACGCCAGGCTCTACTGCTAGTACACGATAAAAAAATTAGCGTATGTACTGCTGGATTTGTTTACGCCGTTGACCAAACTATATATCCATTTACTCTAGTCAAAAAGTACAGCTGTATTTAAAATAAACACCGCACGTTCCACGCGTATATATATATATATATATATATATATATATATATATATATATATATATACATCAACACGCACAAGGAGTGCCTGACGAATACGTTTTGCATGAAACAGACTGTCGCTTCTGGATGTTGACTTCAATATCCACTTTTATATTTACATACACTTTATCCCTGATATTGAGCACTTTAACCCATAAATATAGTATATTTTAAAACTATATATATATATATATATATATATATATATATATATATATATATGTGTGAGTGTGTGTGTGTGTGTGTATAGATGTATGCACTGAGACTTAACGAACTCCATCTGCAACATACTCGTAGACAATATAAATATAAAAGCCTCATCCACATGTAAAAAATGGCTAAAAATAATGTAAGCATTATTAATAAAAACAACAAAAAAAACAACAATCAATAAAATCAACTATGAACACGGCCACAATGTGCTGACCGTGTTTGGGAAATAATAAAATAAAAACATTGTTACATAGATAGATACATGCCTAAATATTTTTCTATGCATTTAGTTAAAAGTAAAAATAAAATCATCCTTGATAATGGCTAAACGAAAAACCGCAAAAGCTCAGACATACAGAACATTCAGAGAATTTCTACATAATTTCTGCCTAGAAAAGAAAAAATATTATAAGAACACAAGAAAAAATAAAACACTTAACCGAAGTACCTTGTCAGTTGTTTTTAATGAAATTTGTATAAAATACACAATCACACACACACATATATATATCTATATATATATATATATATTAGAGTGTGCAGCTTTTATTTTATATCATAAAGAAACAATTTATACAAAGAATTAAATAGCAATGTTAATGTGATTAATTGTGAAATCACTTCGCTAACAAGACTTAATGAAACATTAACTTACTATCTGTTGTGGAGAAAAAATTCGGTCTCCAATGAATGACAAACGCAAGAATTAAATATAAGAAATTAAATGTATTTACACAATGATACAATGGGTAATACTGTTAGTAAATCCAGGAACGCGGTTAGTAGCAATAATATATATATATATATATATATATATATATAGTCTCGAAGTAGGACTTCCTTAGAGTCTACATGCTTGTAACTGTGACTTCTACAAGCGGTTACCTCACACTATTACTCTACCTCCAACTCAATCACAATCTCTGCTCACTCTCACTCTCTGTATACTGACTGACTCTGGGTATTTAACGGCAGCAGTCCAAGTAACACTTTGGTCGAGTCCACTTATATGAAAAAGGGGAGGACCCCATAACACTATCAATTCCTTGAATTTTCAGTATTGAAATTGAAACAAAATTCTCACTCGATCGATTTGAACAAAAAACGTCGCGATATCGCATGCGCCAAAAAACGTCGCGATATCGCATGCGCCAAAACATATATTCAACTGTCAGTAAATAGGATAATTTAAAAAAAAAACATCTTTCGTTCAA